>FTRY01000113.1:0-20487 GCA_900157415.1 Armillaria cepistipes
GAATCTCAAATCTAAAGACTAGATACCGAGGGGAATAAATATAAATTCGTCGCGTCAAACGGAGATGAATGAAAAAAAGAATGAATACGCTTGAGGAGTTCGGGTCACAGTGGGCCCAGAGCCAAGACTCGTGTTAAATAAGCGCCGAAACAAAAACAACGTCCGTCACGTCGTCCTACTGGCTCCGACTCCTGCTCAGAACCCGGTCCCACTGGCCAGACCTTATTCTAACGTTTATGGTGATGGTGCGTATATCCTTACAAAAGCCACTCAACTTGCGGGAGGACACAAAGTTGTGCACTTGCATGTAACTTGCGACCACAAAAGGTCAACTAGCCCCCGCTGAATTTTTACACGCTATTACGCCATATACCGGAATCCTCTCCGTTAGAAACTGAAGTCCCATAGAGAGGTGCGCTTCGAGACGGTATCGTGAAGGAGCTTTATATGCTGGTTCCATTAAATGTATTCACATGGCAAGCAATACATGATGTTCTGGACTAATGGCCATGCATCTTCGGTTTGGGCGGTTCGACTCCCGTCCCGATCACTATGGAACGTACCAGAATGTGGTTCATTTTTATTTTTCCTCCATATGAAAATTACCTGAGAAGCGGACCTTAACGAAGAGCAGTGAACAATAAACAGGGCCGCGGCTCGGTAAGTACTTGGTTTACGTGTGTCTGATAAGTTATGCCTGTCTGTAAGTGAAAAGGCATGTAAAAAGTGAAAACTCCTCTTTCTGATACGGGTTTAGTCCAAGGAAAAAAGACCAATACAGCCAGCCTCTCAGCGGGAGTCAGACCCGGAAGCCCGGAGCGTGAACTGGCCACGGCTGCATTGAGGAGACAGGTAGTGCACACAAATGTGTGTCTTATCTATCGCTCATAAAATTACAGTACAGATTACCACCGGGAGCAATTACAGCGAAAACTCGCCACTAGCATGAAAGAAAGCTCTGTATCGTACTGCCTCTTCCTCCAAGTAGAAAGGTGGGGATTGCGTTCCCTAACGAGTCACAAGTCGCCGAGTCACATTGAAGCTGCCTCGGTCAAGTTCAAATTCGACAGGGCATCGAAAAAACAGTGCAGATTTATACCAATCGATTTCCTGGCTAGGACTTGAACCCAGCGTTCACGGTGGATCTGCTCGCCACTACACCACCGAAGAGGTGAGATGGTAGGACAAAGGCGTCACTTATACTCTGCCACAGGGTTCAACGTCCAAGGCATAAAACATCTTTCTTGACTCTCAGTGACTCTCGCTGAGAGTCGAATCCAGCTTGTGTAGTCAACCGCGATACCGCCTGATAATTAACGTTGTGAGCGCTTTTTAAGCCATCTACGTGTACTAGCATACTGGGGTCGATACTAAATTCCGCCTGGTATGATGCATCGACTTTGCCGCGTATTTTCACTGGAGGCGGGCCCCCGTATTTCGACTCGGAGGTGAATGGTTCAATGGCCGCTCCAAACAAATCCAAGTCAACATGAGAGGTATTCTCTTGCCATTCTTCTAAGTTCTGTCACTCGAGTACTAACTAGCCAGCCGAGTAGAATACCGAATTCGAATTTCGTGCTTGCGTAACCAGAACATGAAGGAGCTCAGCTTTTCTTAGCACGGAGAGCTTCGTCTCACTGCATCTATCTATGAATAAATCGAAGGATGTTTTGTTTACAGCTGGCCAGACGATAGCACACCTTGTTAGAATCGCGGGGCTGAACTCAAACGAAGTGAGTAGCAAAAGGGTTTACTTTTGTGCAAACGCGACATGGGGACTGAGTCCGACTGACTACGAAATATACTAGCTTATATACTACGAAATCCCCGCGAAATAAGCCAACACGTAAGTAAATCGATACGAGAACCCAACGGCGACTAACTGTCCACCATGAGAAGCTTGCATATCTCACACACCTATTACATACCCGTATTGAATTGCAGGATCCGACCAGGTAGCATGTTTAAAAGTTCGAAGCACTTTATTCCTCAATCGACATTCCTTGGCAAGGCAGTCGAACCGCACAAGTCCAAGAAGAGTATATTAACCAACGTACTATGGGAAGACGTAAGCGGGTCTGAATTCCTCCCAACAGTACAATCTAACATGTCTGAGAAGACTTTATCCGTCCATGATGACTGTTCTGGGCATAAGAATCAATCACACGGCGTGCTCTCAGCGGAGTCTACTTAATCTATAATCCCGGCCACAGAAAGAGCGGGTGGCGTCGCCTCTGACTAGCTATAACCCGCGCGGAAGAAGTGGAAATGAAAGTCTACTATTTGTTACAGATGTAGAACAGTACGAGACGCGGAGAAAGGATGGTACACTGTAAAGAGATCCTCTTCCTGACGGGAGATGCAACGGAAATGAGAAAGAGACGAAACAATCCAACCGATATGATGAAGAAGTACTCAAGTTTTGTTCAGGTGTTCAACGTTACGTTCAGCTGCAACACTTATGATGACCGTAAGTGTCGGGTAGAAGACTGGAAGCAATGCGTAGTGTCACCATCCCGGCATATCCCGGGCAATGCTACCGCTGGCCTTACGTCACTTCCCTGTGCGTTCAGCGCGCGACCTTCATCCTCTATTTAGGATGCTTCTGCCGTATCGCAATCCTAATGGAGACGGTTTCCCTGCGAGCGGTGGGATTTACAGGATTTCTTATAAAGCTGGAACTTAAAAGATACGGACAGATTCTCCCGCAGTCATGCTCCTACTCGCTGTGACAGGGATTTGGTGTCTCTATTGCGTTCTATCTCGGCTTGTGTTTCATCCCCTCAGAGCGTTTCCAGGACCGAAAATTGCTGCACTCACGTCATGGTACGTAGTGTATTGGGAGACGATTAGAGACGGGATGCTCGTCAAAGAATTGGAGCGTCTTCATCGGATTTACGGTGAGATATACAGTTCAATCCCAGATATCTTATTGATCCTGGGCAATTGTAGGTCCAGTAGTCCGAATAGCGCCCAATGAGGTTAGTGTCTGGCATTACGTGAAATAATGAAAAAGGCTCATTGATACCCTTCTAAGCTACACTTCAGCAGTCCACAAGCGTATTTCTCTATCTATTCCACTCATGCGAATGCCATCAAAGACCCCAGCTATTACTGGAGCTTCCATGCTGACGATTCCGTGTTTGGATCCACCGATCCCATGTTAGCGAAGAAGAGACGAGATATCCTCAACCCGCTCTTCTCACGACGATCGATTCTCAAACTAGAGGGCATCATCCAGCAGAAGGTACATCTTTTTTATGATACCCTTGGCCGTACACTGGTTTAACAGTTGTTGAAAGGTGAATACGTTGATCGACATCATTACGGAGGAATACTGTGATACACCAGTCGACTTACACCAAGCATTCAAAGCCGTGACCATGGACATAATCACTGCGTACTGCTACGCCCAATCCTTTGACGCACTCCATTCACCAGGCTTCGCTCATCCCATCCTCCTGGCCATGGATACTGGTACGGTCATGACGACCACTGCGCGTCACTTCCCCGTCCTCGAAATTTTGCGGTACCTCCCAGAAAGTGTGACGAGGATAATGAACCCGGATGCCATGGGCTTCTTCAACTTGGAGAAGGCACTGGCAAGGAAAATCGATAAGATCCTGGCTGATCCTGTGGTTCTTGAAGCTGACCACCAGACAATTTATCACCGTCTGTTGGAAGACGTAGAGAGGCCGTCAAGGAAGGCGTTGTTGGAAAACGTATGCCTGTGTTGTGTTCCTCGTTGGTAACTGACTGAGGAAATCTTATCTCCTAGGCGCCAAACGTTACTCTTTGCGGGCACTGATACCACCAGTAATGCGATGATCGTAGGTTTCTTCAACGTTCTCAACAGCCTTCCATCCGAAAAAAGCTCGCTGCAGAGCTGAAGGCTATGTGGCCGGAAAGGGAATCACCTATGCCGTATGATTCTCTCGAGAAAATTCCCTACCTGGTACGTGTTTGGCGCCTTTCTCACATCAACAAGTTTATTCATCAACCTCGTTGACAGACTGGGGTGGTGAAAGAGTCACTGAGGCTGAGTATCGGTGTTCCGGTTTCCATTCGAGAGTATTATCCGCCGATATGGATATTGACGGGATTTCAGTTCCTGCCGGGGTGGGCTGCCTTGGTGTTTTCCTCACCAAAATCATTTACTAAACGCCTCGTAGACCGTCGTTGGAATGGGAATTCCTTCATTCTGATGAACGAGGATATATTTCCGGAGCCAGAGGTCTTCAACCCTGACCGTTGGATTCAGTCGGATTTGCCGTCGTTGGATAGGTATCTCGTCCATTCTCCAAAGGCCCGCGGGCATGTTTTGGGTATGAAGTGAGTAATTTCAGCTTTGATAGCTCCTTACCGATAGTCTTATGCTCGTCTTCTTAGTCTTGCATGGTGCGAACTGTATCTCGTGTTCGGGAACCTTTTTCGAAAGCTTGATATGGAGATATACCAAACAAGGTCGGCCATTTCCTCCGTTATTTCTTATTTTTTGTCGTTGAATCTCTTGTACAGCTCGGAAGATTTATTTTTCCGGTGTTATTTTCTGCCTATCTTTTGCGGTCGACATTTTCGTGCTACCGCTCGGGAATATCAATAGTCGAGTCAATTTAACTGCGTGTTGTTATAGCACAGCATCCTTGCATCTTCTGTTTATAATTTTCCCCGAGTGTGAATCGTTTGATTGCTGGAGTTCCGACAGCAGGTTATAATTCCTATCTCGTTCATCGGCTCCGGCTCCACTAGCATGTTTTTCCCTTGGGTTCGGCAGGATTCTACATGCGTCGAGTATCCTCGTACTAGGGAAGATCTGGTAGCGCGTCCGTCTTCTGACGCCGCATGGATGGGTTCGACTCCCGACCAGCCTATAGTTTGTAGGGAAAAAAATGGTGTTTTTTTCTTCTTTTGCCCTGTGCGCCATGCACTGATACAATTATTGATATTGTGTTTTGATAAAGTGATTCTGGTAGTACATCTGTGTAACTACACGTGAGCGGGTTCGACACTCAGTCAGATGTATGACATGACTAGCGTCAATTTTTTAGTTTGCAGCTCAGGACGGTGGATTACTAGGATCTGTGCTGGTGTCCCCGAGTACGAGACATAAATGTGGTTTTATTTATCGCTCATCGAATTTCATGCAAAAGAAACTACTCTGAGACCTCATTGTCATATGCGCTCCTTGGGAGTCAGCTTCCCAAGCTTGGTTTTGTTTCTTCACTAGTCGGCTCTTCCTATTCACATACAACACATATCTGGCTTTGACTTCATAGTTTTATGGAAAGCTTGGAATGAAGAATAAATAGAATGGAATTAAATTGGACACGCGATGACGCATTCTCACAATAGGACTCGAACCTGGCTTCGGACACATAGACTGATGCACCACTGAAGAGATGAGATTATTCTCTGAACTCTGTGGTATTATCATGTACGCAACACCTCATGCTCTGGAGGATTGATGACGGTCTGCCATGCAACATTCGTTCGCATACTTGTCTGTCCGATTTCACCATAGAGCCTATTCTAGTGGTTCTAAGCAAGTATAGCATTGACGTTGTTCAAATACTCGGAGTCCCCGTCAACAAGTGATTCAAGATCGAGGGTTATTCCAGACACGCGATATAGCATAGAGCGGCGTCGTCTGCGGAAATGACACAAGAAAGTTGCGAGAAAGCGAATCCTACTGCTACTGTATATTTCAGCAAAGTACTTCTTTCTCCCAGAACCCTGTTTGATAATCCAGTACCTAGCGACGGAAGAATATCCTGCGACTATTGACGGCCATGCGGCAGTCCCATTGGACTTCTGTCTATGAAATTCGAATGTACCTAAACGGGTACTGGCAATCTATCAGGTGGCCGGCGGTTGTACACTTGCCTAGATTTACCACCGTCTTTGGTGAAATGAAAAGAATGGCTCGCTCTCAGTGCAGAATGAATTACTGCGCTCAACCCGCTTGATATGCTCACAATATCTTTAACGGCTAGGGACAGTCCAATTGACAAAGCTACCAGTCCCTGGAGGCTGGTTGTGATATATTTATAATATAGGAGAGGAAGGGACTCTTTCTCCACAAGTATTCGTCAGCTACCAAGAGGCATAAAAATATATCGCGCACTCACCGCCCGATGACATGTACGCATCCTTTGTGTGATCTTTCGATAGACATAGCATCAGAAGGTGATAAAAGCGTAAGAGCTATTTGATTGAAGCCCAATGAAACACAGGAAACGAGAGACCCTCAGTTCGATTCAACATACAAAGGCCGTCGCTGATCTAGTTTACAAATCTCCAACAAATCTCCTCATGGACCTGGTAGCTAGTTTTTAAAGGGTGCCGGGTTATATAGCCAAGAGCAGTAAGAATGCGCAGGTAGGAGAGACCCAAGACCTAGTCGCTAGCAAAGAAACACGAGGACGCGACCGAGAAGAGGGAAAGGGACAAGCATCAACTAGAAGTCTTGAACACAGAGAAGCGGCAATCCCGGGCCGGACGATCACGGCTAGGACCGGTATCAACCGAGCCTTTTCTCCACCATTGCTTGTCTGTTGCGCACCTCTCTCAGCCTCAACTATAGACGCGGACGGCTTCTATCTCGCGTGCTCTGAGCTCCTCAGCATTTGTATCCCACGCCCGGACACACTGGGGTTAACTTGTCTCCACCACGGCAAGACTGTAACCTCAGCACTCCAGCGCTCTGCACTGGGAAGAAATCTGCGGGCTGGACATGGATTTTCGTTGTGATCTTGTATGTTCTACTTGAGAGGGAATAGCATCGTCTCGTACCTGGACTGTCACACGTAAGGAAGAACGGGGAATCGAGATGAATAGAATGAGGAAACCTGCAGGAGGGGAGAAATTGATTCAGGTTTGTCGTCTCACGCAATTCTTTCTGTCTCTAAAATCAAACATCAGTGTATATATAATGTACTCCTTAATTTGCGTGTCTTGGTCGACCTGTCACGTCGTCCCTCTGGCTCGGCATCGGCACAATCGAGGGAGATCGTTATACTGTAGGGCAACCAGGTATGTGAGCTTGCACCGCTCGTTGCCGGTCACTGCGTCTCATTGATAACAGCAACCAATTCTCTATGTCTAATTCTAACTACCGCCGACCACCGAGCCAGTGCCAGATCAAGCATAGAAGGAATATCCACCACGGCAAGGATTCGCTATCAGGAAGGGAAGCATCCGGAAGTTTTTCAGTCGCCGCAGTCTCGTATGCTCGCTGTTTCGTCTGATCAAAAGTGTCATGACATGGCCGGCGCATGCGCGTGAGCCATCTCACCGACAATATGCTACCGAATTTGCCGTCAGCCATACAAACTCTTCCCACCTTGACACTTATATAAGGCGACACCCAGAATTGCGGATAGCCCTTGCGGCACTTGCGGCACACTGCGAAGGCTGTTTCCGTCTCGTTCACCTCTCCTGGACCTTGGGGAAAGAAGGAGGGAAAGGGAGCAGTCGTCCTACGCGGCTCGAAGTCTCTAGTTCGATAGCTCTGACTGGCTTACCATTATTGCTGGCATCCATCCAGCACCATTGTCAATGCTGAGGACGGTCTAGGTATGTTGACCGACATTGCTCGTTGCCTGGTGATTGATGACACTCTTAGGCCAATTCGATCTACCTTCGATTACCGAGCATACTGTGCAAGTGCTAGTGCGGAGCCAAAATGGGACCACTAATCTTCCATTCTTAGCACTCCATCGACGTGGTCTCTGACAAGCACAGAGCCACCCTTGCTCGTATGCCAATGCTCCTGAATTTTCTGATCACCGAATCTGCTCGGGAGGGAAGGCTTCGTCTATCTCTATCAGCGTATCTATGCACTAGCCCGGATGTCATCCGGCGAGTTCACACTGCTACATCGTTCTCGAAGGTCACCACTGCATCTCCGCTAGCCATCCATCCACGAGCATCGATTACGGTAATCACACACACGTTCGAGGAGACGGAGTTATCCAGCATGATGAGAAGAAGCAAAAGACGGGCCAGAACACCTACTGAGGTATGGCAACTTACGCTATCCGCTGCCCATCAGCTCGCTGATTCATAATAGCAGGCAATACACTATAGCCGTTTCGAACCATTTATCGGCGGCGGCCATCGATGCGACCATATCAAGAAGGATTCCACCGCAATCCTGGTCCACCAACGACCATGCTATCAACACCAAAAGCATAGACTAGCCTCATCGCAATGTACAGCAAGAGAAATTTGTAGCCCGGATATGGAAAACCTCGAATGTCGGAAGAAGGGACATTTATGGGCTCAATCACATATTTAGTCCTGCTTTACAATTGATAACTCTGACGGCCTTTCAATAGAAACGAATCTGTATACCTTCGAGGGTTAAATTTCGATTATCAGGCTCGAATTCCGATCATAATCTCTTAACACGGGAAACTCTGCAAGAACGTGACACCCAACTCCCTTCAATGCTAGTGTTCTTCAATTGATTCGAAGCCTGCCTAGACAGAGAACAGGGTTGTGTTTCTTCGGTCGACGAGCTCAATGAGATGCAGATCTCGCTCCTTACGTATGTTTATCCGCAATGTCAAGCGGATGCTATGTTCAACTATGATATTGCGACACCGTCAGCAGACGCTTTGAGTCTTTTTGAGACGCTGAGTAGGACCTCTTCGAGGGCATTTCGATGCTAGCTTCTTCTCAAACTTGTTTTTCGGACGAGCGATACTAAGGATAATACTGAGGGCTGCAAATACTCATATTCTGGTAAGCCTTTGTGCCCGTCTTTTCTGATCCAGCGGAGGATGAGTATGCGCCTGCAGATACCCCACCTGGCGAGTGCAAGAAGCCTACACATCCTGTAAGTTTTACCGACAGATCAGACATTGAGATGCGCTCTGAACAACTACCATTACGTTCAAGAAGACGTCTCAAAGAATTGCTCACGGCATGCACACATAATGCTTCATCTGCGGAATTTAGTCTAGAAATAGGATTTCCGTCCATTTCACTGGGTGTCGCATGCTCCAAATGGAGCAAAAAGATTAAAAAAAGCAAGACTTCGGGAGACCATCAGAGACCCAAAAGCGGCGTTCCCGACATCGATCTCGTCGACTTTCTAAGTTCGAAAATGGCCGAGTGTAAATGGAGTGCTCTTTGAGCTTGCCATTTCATATTTTTCGGCTCAGGCAAGCTTAATGTGCATTGAAACTGGTATATGAGTATGTTACAAGGCTTTCCTACTGTACAATCATGGGGATAAATTGTAATAGTATCCACACCCGCGGACGGACCCTATATGATACACCATGAATTTGTGGCAGTGTAAACATAGTTTCTCGTAGACAGACGACGATATCAACTTAATGACGGATAGGATGGACGGTTGATATGTAGTCTGTTTTTAAACTCGATCATTAACCGCGTAAGCCTTAGCTAGGTTATGACCAATCAATTGACACACGATCACGTCGCGTCTGTGTTTTTCCCATTCATTTACCATCTTTGACGCGTTCCTCTGCGATATACTGCAACATGTTGCTTCCAACATCGTCGGAAACCTCAATAAAGCGTAAATACAACAGGATTTCGACATCAGATCTCCAAATACCTGTAGTAATACCATATAATTACGGTGAAAATGCATCATCCTATTTGATTGGTACTGAAAGCTCCAATGATAGACCTGCGCTGAGCTCTTCTGCATCTTCTGGCTATTTTTCTTCAGACAGATCCTATCTCACGCCGTTCTTGAAACCTGCTTCCTCTGATGTACCATCTGGAGCCGGCAATTTCTTTGCTTCACATCCCTTGTACAAGCCAGGGTTGTTGCGTACTTCGAGATGAACGAGAATCGGGACCGTAAAAAAACTTGATTTTCTGTCTCCCGTTGCCGCGCAGAGAAGTAGATTGTCGCCGTTGAGGATGTAAGGAATGTATTCTTGCTGGAAATCATGTAGACCTTCCTTCCATTGCAATTTGCGGTATACTATGTCGAGATAATGCGAGTTTGACTGCATCTGAGCCTTGAGTATCTGTCCCCACGAGATTTTTTGAGGCTTAGTGGGGTGTATTAAATAAGAATGAAAAACGGCGTCGACGAAGTGGTAGTAGGGCTTCGCACCGTACCGTATACGGTATACGGCCGTCAGCTCCAATCCGTCGACGGCGTACGGTCCGTATGAGTACGTCCGTCACGGCCGTGTGTACGGCCGTATGCGAAGAGCTCGCCTTGGTAGGTCAAACTGGCATAAAACTATATGATCTAGTAATTAAAACTTACCGAACTTGTTTTCTGATACACCTTGACATCGTTGCCCTCATTGAAGAGCGGATTCTCACTATAAAGAAGTGCCCCTAACAAGTGTACAATTACATCATCAGTGCCAAGTACGCAAGAACACCTCAAAATTAGTCCGTGATGGCCTGGAAATAAACAGTAATGAAAGGTATTACTTTGTACTTGGCTTCTAAGCCCGAGGGATAGCCTGAATTGTACTCACCAGCGATTCAGGGCTTGATACCGTACACACGGCCGTTAACGGCCGTCAATACGGGTGCTTCTTAAGCCCTTGACGGTACGGTTACGGTACCCGTACGACGGCACCCGTACAACCGTATTATACGGTGACGGTGCGAAGCCCTAAGTGGTAGAAGGTCAAGACGCGCTTTCGGATGCAGTGACATAAGCTGACATAATTTGACGATTGGTCATAACCCCTCTCACGCGGTTATATGGGCGCGACAACTATAAGCCGACCATTTCTCCTGCATGCAATCCTGTTCACAAGCTTCGTTTCGAGCCTGTTGCAGTCAAATTTAAGTAAATGGATATGCAGAGGAGGAAAGTACATCTAAATATACCCACAGCAAGCAGAATTTATACGTGAGGAGGACATGCAAGCATAAGAGTCGTCGCAGTGCGTCGCGGGCACGTCGGGTAACTCGGAAATATCGGACCGATGGTAGATAACATAGGGCATGGTAGATAACTTTTGGCAGGAAAAACGCTTTTTCTTAAGTATCGTGCTACACAGTATGCTTTGTTTTCCACAACTTTGGCAGACCATTAATCATTGTATATTGCATCTACAGTTAAATTTCAGGGCCTAAAGGTAAAGAAATGGTGCCAGGAAAAATCAACAAAAGCGTGGAATATTACTACCCTTTATGGGCATGGCAGATAACTGACTGTGGAAACCCAGTGAAACCGGCGGTAAACCTAAAAATGGATTTTTGGCATTACGGCTGATGGCGAACCAGTGTTGCAACACACACTTGGATGGTCCGGTGCTATTCCGCCAGCACAGCTTATTTCTTACCATAACAACAGCATGAGTACGACCTTTGGTGTGACCTCAGACTGGTTTCGATATCCAGAGCCTGATATGTGTGGCGGTCTGACCTTCGCTCCTTGGTATGCTCATTCCGCTATGACTAGAACGAATAATACCCAAGGTAGATTCGAAGGAACAGTTACATGCAGTGCAGAAGATGCAAGACTTGGTAAGCACCTCAATGCATACATAGAAATGCAAAGAATGACAGGACCCCAATCATGTATTAAGTATATGAATTTCCCCGACGTCTCGCTCTCCGCTCGTACCGAGGCCCGTCTGGCGAAATCAGCTATTACAACGCGATCCCAACCGTCCTACACCGGCAGAAAGCCTGTCATACGATCCTCTCTGGCCGACACTCTCTGTATCGACCTCAATATTGAACGGGTCTTGAGGGAGCTCAATACGATACTACATACATCATATACTCTCGAGAACCCCATCGTACCCCCCATTCTCGAATCCTTCATTTTACAATATGACGACTTTGGCACTCTATACGCTCACTTGCGCCCATATTGGTATGACTTGAACACTGTCAAGCACATCCCAGAAGCGTCGAGGAGAGATCTCGAAATGCGACAAACTCTGGTCACCAATAAGAAGATCTCAGACGGAAATGTTCCACCTCGACGTGTTTGGGATCTGTGTGCTAATCGAGTGGTGCCATACTGGGTTGTAGGCAAAGCACCGCATGCAATATCGCACGCGTGGGTGTCCGACAAGGAGCGCATGGACGTGCAAACACCCATCAATGGATATCAATGGCCTATTCCGATGCCGAGAGATACGGACCTTAATCTCGTCAGGATCGAAATGTTAGCCAGCAGGGCTGAGTATGTGTGGCTGGATGTTTTGTGTTTGCGGCAAGCAGGTGGGAAGGGGGAGGACCTGCGCAAAAAAGAGTGGGAGATTGATGTTCCCACCATTGGAGCCATCTATCGCAAGGCAGGGACAGTCCATTTGTACTTCAACGGGCTTGGTCGTGCATTTTATCGGAAGCCGGATTACTGGCAAGATGACCGGTGTTGGTTCAATCGTGCATGGACGCTGCAGGAGCACAACGATGGTATTACATATTCCCTGCCCGCCGGCCGTGGCCGAAAACACAGAAAATTTTAAAAGACAGGTTGAGGAACGACTGCGGTTGTTGCATCCATCCAGTCCACTAAGCAATCTTACCGCAGGCAACATATTTAGCATCCTGTGGCTGATGGGGAACCGCAAGTCAACAAAGCCTTTGGATAAAATAGCGGGCTTGGCATACCGTCTTTCCCCAAAGTCGATCCCAATATACGATGATACGCAATCTGAAGAGGAAGCGTGGGAAGCGCTCGTGGAGGTGATGGATGAGAAGTTTGTTACGCAATTGCTCTTCTTATACCCTGAGCCTGGGATTGGCGGCAAACATTGGCGACCATCATGGAAGCAGGCAACGAAGGTGCAAATGGGTTATAATCTCTTCTATGGCTTCACGGGTGGGTTCGTGCGGACAGTTGGAACAGATACTAACTGGTGTCTGTGTGCCTGTATCAAGTCAGGCATTGTACGAGGATTGGCCAAGACATCGAAGAAAGGGGTACCTCGACAGGGTGAGTTGCTGGTCAAAGATGACAACGAGGCACCCCATATATTCAAGATCTTCGCCGATCATGAATACCCAATACCCGATGGCTCGTATACATTCATAGGCCAGGGATGTATTCTTCCGAGAGACGTAGATGACTGGGACAAGCTAACATATTGGGTAGTCGGGTGGCAACGATGGGATGGGAAGTTTGAAAAAAATTCCGTGATTCAAATGGCAGATATCGATGAACGCTTCAAGATCGAGAGACTTCCCGTCATACAGAACAACGTTCAAGGTATTTCTTTGGCTGATTTAATGCGGTTAATACTGGCTCGCTTAGTGCCAATTTGACGTCGTAGAGGCAGGATGAAGAGCAAAGCCAGGACGCCATTTATATTTAGAAATTGTTCGAATAGTCTCGATTTGTTTCTACCTCTTCCAACTTCCTTTTCTCACCCTATGATTCCAGGATTATAATGTTACGAGTCATATCGCCGTACAGTCAACTACACAAATTGCGGTCAATTACAAAGCAACGCCGTGTTGGCAAATCTTGTAAACGGCATGAGCATGAACCATATGCTCCGACTTGCCTGAGCGAACTCAAAGCGAACTGATACCATCTGACTAACATACTCAGGTGATAAGATGAGGAATAGGGATACTCGATACGGCTCAGACGGAAAGACACTTGTCATATGCGGAATGGACACAGTTTTACCAGAGGGTCATGATGTCCTGCCATTGCGGGGATAGAAAATGTGAACCAAAAACTTTATGTTAATTTATAGAGTCGCAGTTCATGCGAATACAAAAAGAGCATGCCCTCCCAATATAATCATTCACAGCTTTGTGATCACATCAAGCTTTGCAGGTCTTTTCTTAATTCTCATTGCAGTAAACTCTCCTCCTGGACTCAACGACCACGGATTCTTACAGTATGCTGGAGACAGCGGTTCAAAAATCAAGACTGCATTTCTGCTTCTATCTCACGCACCTCTCCTTGACCTTGATCGGATAGGGAGAAGGAGCATTTAAGTAAGTCGTCCTGCGCATAGTAGCCGTCGTCGTCGACATCATATGCGCTATTCACTCAAATATCCTCGATTTGACTACCTCGTCAACATTCTCGGATGGACTCGCAATCCCAGGTAGTATTCCAGCACCATCTCAACCAGATAGCTTGCCTTGTCAGACTGTTCTCATATGACATTCTACATGGATCGTTTACTATGACTGACGCTGATTAACAATGACAGGAACTGTTGTATAGTCACGTCAAATCAAGAAGCTTAATTCTGCTGGGCGTCATTCCTTGATGGACCAGTGTCGATTATGGGTAAAATGCGGAAGATGTCGTGAATACCAGGGCGAAGACACGCTACATCGTACGAAACCCGTATAATCCAACCTGTTGCTTTCTCTCGGCCATTAGCCTCGCTCTACTGGTAAGTCTGTCCCTCAAGTTTGAGAGGTTCTTTTTGTGTCAAAGAACCCCGTACTAGGTAACATCTGGTAGTACAGTCTGCTGTCTCCGTATGAGTGGGTTCGATTCCCGGCCAGATGTTTGTGACTTCACGATTAATCATTTTTTTTCTCCCCTTGGCGTAAAGTTCATGATCACACATTTTGACGTGGTTGTGGCATGCATCTGTTCTGAGCTTGGGTGCATAAGAATGACAACTTTTCTTTTTTTGTTAACAAGTCTTAAGACTCGCACGCTGAGAGCTTATAAACTGCTAGGTTCGATTACCCGCAGGCTAATCAGACATGTACCCATTTCTTTTCCAATGCGGAACCGGAGCGAGGGGGCTATTTTGTTATTCGATATCCCCAAGAGATTGGTGGGCCGCAATCCGAAGGTGTGTAAGACGTGAAGATGCTTCATGAACACTGTCAATTCAAAAAGGTCCCGAGCGCACACAGTGGTGTACTTTTACTCATGGATGGACAGAGCCGGAGGACGGCAAGATGAAAAGTATTCATCTCACTGCGACTTTCTAGTTGGGATTCGAACCCAGCACTATGTTGCGTTACACGTGTACTAACCGATACACCTTGATGCTCACTTAAAGTACTCGAGATTCTATCATAGCCCGAGATCAGAGGTCCACTTTTGATGTCCCTCGTACTCTTTGCCCGAAGTCAGAAAGGCGAGCTGCCTTACCTAACGAAATGTACTGTATTTGGTTCAAGAATATAAAAAGACAGTCGCCATGAGCCTTTATTCCGTTACTCCAACTTTCATATGAAGCACTAAGAGGATCTGTTCTGGTGTCCGAGAGCATGAGTTTATGTATTGATCATCGGATTGCATGGGCAAAAATAGCGAAGAACTCATCAGAGATGCTCTCGTTGGGGGTTGAACCCAGCTTGCCGCACGCACCAACCAGTAAGCTTCGCGAGCTTTCTTCACTAGTAGCCACTTGGGAGGTTAACATCGAACACATATCTGGGATTGGAGTCCCATTCAGAGAATAGTTCGGTGCGAAGAATAAGTAAAAATCGACTCAACTGTGTCCACCACCCTACTAGGAATCGAACCTAGCTTATGCTGTGGAGACTGATGCACTACTAAGGTGATGGTCATTACTACGATGGGCTTGGTGGGAATACTGATACGTGCTCTGGATACCGAGCGAGCGTGCCTTGATTGAGCAGAGCCACCAAAACGACGGGAAACCGTGAGGTATGGGAGATGCCATGTCCGTTTTAAAACTCGGATCGACAGCAGGATTAGATCACGGAAAAGGGTTAACAATCGGCTAATTTGAGAGATATATAATGAACGTAAGCGGTGAATATCGAAGAAATCTCCCGTAGTGCACCTATAAGCAAAAGACCTTGTTTCTGGGTGGAAGATGAGCACCCGTGACCTGATAATCCTCCCCACGCGACCAAAAATAGGAAGAAAATCAACAGAATACAGGAAAAGGGAGACTCTCACTTCAGAATACAAAATCCTAACCGCGCCGTTGATCTAGTATACAAATCTCCTCGTCGCCTGTGGAACCGGCTAGCTTTTAATGGAACTTATGGAAGGCTATGCCACCTGAGCTTGAGCTATATCAAACAGTACGAAGCAGCTATTAGAGAATGACCTATGACCTATCGGAAGTAAAGGGCGCGTCTGGAAACGGGAAATGGACAAGCACGAGTCAAAAAGCAAGTCCGGGCCGTATGGTCGTGGATTACGACACGTGGTCACGTAATCACCCTTTCCGGCTTTTCTCCTACTATCACTCGTTCGCCAGTCCCTCCTCTATCTGAGTCTCCCACACTTCATTGTGTTAGTTTAACTCGTCTCCACCACGGAAGGACGAAGGTTCGATGCAAATATACCTTACCATTCCTGGCACCGATATACGGCTCAGGTGCTCGCCTTGGTGGTCCCGTCTCGCATCTGAATGTCGGGCGTATGTGTAAGGACGGAGTGAGAGCGGAGCTGTGAGTGGTATAAATTTGACGCATGTATGTTGTCGCATGCAGCTCATGTCTGTATCGTATCTGATAATGTATCAGCGTGTATACACTCCTCAGTTGCGTGCGGATAGCTGTAATCGATACCGCCAGCCTGACCCTCACTGCTGAGAAGGAAGAACTGGCTACAGCTCACTCCGTGCCACATCAAACGAGGCAGGAATAACCCACTCCAACGACGATTCGCCATCAGGAAACAAAGCACCCGGCCAAATCTGCGGTCGCTGCTGGTCGGATGCTGCAGTCTTGTATGTCATGGCATCGAAAACGTTGGAGGGGTAAGGGAAGGAAACATTCGGTGAGTCGCCCTACGCAGTTTGCTCTTGTGCATGTTTTTCCCTTTGTGCTAGTTCTGTGCAGGTCGCGCCTTTCGTCGTCGACTCTGCTCTATCATCGGCTCGTATCGAAGGCAAGGAGGGCCCGAGCGCTTCAGTATGTTATCACTATTCTCTCCTTGTGTGCGCTTATATAACCGAGAACAGAACAGACGCTCACTCCACATTGCGGAATTCGCTCAAACGATCCTCACTATGGCTGTCTCTTTTCGAATGGACTCGGGCAATCCCGCCAAGACAGAGCCACCATCAGTCGTACTTTCGTATGTCGTCCTCCGTGGCTCGCTTCCCACAAATGAGGCTGATGAACAACGATAGGAAACACCCAACTCAGAATCCTGCTCGGCGCCATCCCCTGATGGACTAGAGAGTTACGGGCAGAAATAGGTTGCTTGATAGCGTGGTGGTAGGAAGCATCTCGTGAATGTTCGGGCGAATACATTCCACATCATATGGTCACTGCGTAATCAAACCCGCACTTTCTCCTGGGATCGACGTACACATCCTTCATCGCTGCACCCTCTCAAACGTCCGCTGTACTCGCTCATGCGTGTTGTGAGTAGGTATGTTATCCTCCCCAATTAGCATTCACCCTAGCTAATCATTACGGTCGTCTGGCTTGCTAACCATGTGTAGTCATGATGTGGATGATCCTTCCAAAGGGTACTGGAAATAGAATAGCGATACCTTGCCATCGAGTTCGGTCCAATTTCAACGAAAAGAGACAGGCCCATTGAACCCGTTTTGACTAGGCCATCAATCTCAGCGACACATTCCTCACCACGTCAATCAGCGCGAGACGACGCATCGACGCACCTCTCCCGTGCCTCCATTTGGCCGCCCTTTCGTTGCATTACAATTAACCACCGAAAAACGTAGATCCATTATCCATCCCGACGTGCTAGCCTGCATGGGGGCGAACGGAGGTAGTCGTTGATGAAAGGAAGGTGAGTAATATGCATTCGTGTAGACATTTGGCTGACGACTGCAGGCAGATGACGTTGCTTCTGATCGCCAAGTTGGACAATAGGACTCTTCGGCGATGGCGAGAAACTCTCCTATTTGATGCGCGTCCCCGTTCCGTCGACGTTTCTGGAAGTATGCCGATCTCCCTCTTCACGCTCTTCGTGTTGACGGAGTGGCCGTGTCGAGATATCAATGTACCATCCCCATGCAGATCAAAATCAACGTCTCCCTCTTGCTAGGTGTGCATGCAGCATAACCGAAGCCCAAGCTTGTGCGTACTTTATATCTCCGATTCCTACCCAACACAAAATCTGACCCTTGTTTTTAGTCTTGCGTAGTATTCTGTCCCTAAAAAGCCTATCCACAGTTTGGAACATGTCTTCTATGGGACGTATTCGGAGAACTGTTGACATTCTTTGCCAGAATGTTATGTATGCTGACCCTCTGAACTCAATGACTTTTCAAAGTCTCCGTGTCGCATTAATCTTCTTGCCCCTGCCTGTGAATCTTTCCAAGAATGAATGTTTGAACATCTTGTTATGCACAATGCACAAAAGGTCTTGCTCACAGACTCGCTCACGAATCCACAGTCTTCCCTAAAAACACATCACGCGAATTTATCGAAGTCCGTCTAGGAATCGAACCCATTGTCTAGCTGGTATAACCGATATACGACTAAGGACATCGTTGTACCTGCTGTGTTCCTACCAAGAATCTAAACCATACCACCAAAAGCGAAGTATCGTTTTGGCCAGTGAGGTCTAAGATGAAAGCGGCTGGGACTAGCCTAGAATACGGAGCCTCAATGCCGATGCACCATTTATCCGTTTGCCCATAACATGCCATGGACTGTAACGGTGTTGTGAAAGAAAAACCTACTGTCAGTCTATAACAAGTTCCATCGCTAGGAGTTGAACCCGGCGAATATGCAGATCCAACGATTGTACCATCGGAGAACAGAAATACTTTCCAGCTGGCAGTCAATCATGTATCTGAGGATCTTAACACATAGCTGCTCTCAACTTTATCGCGTCCGAAAAATAACGGGGCGCACACTGTCTGAACAATCTGCTCTCAAGTTGCCTTGAGAACGATACAAAAGAACGCATAGAAACGGCGTGACTCTCTAGCCGGGAATCAAACCCAATTTTGCGCTGACAAATGTAATGACAAGCGCGCATTAGCCGATGTGCTGCCAGAGGCTTGTAAAAGATGTGATGGCATATATTCAAGGTCTGAAGTTAAACGACGTGCGTTAGAAATACGACTCCATCTATTCTGACAGGACATTCGCCGCCCTCGAACAGTACTGGGAACATGTCAAATAGAGAACTAAGAAAAAAGACAATAAAACATGCCAACTGTGGCCTACGCACAGGCTCCGGTTGGGATTCGAACCCAAATTTACCGCGTACTAACCGATGCACCTAAACAGGTCAGATTTGAAATTAAAAGCTCTCCGTCGAGGGAGCATCGTATGGTAACCAACGTGTGGAAATATATCCCGATTTCAAACATTTTCTTTCGTTGAGAAAACTAAAGGCATTTGAAGCGCAGATGAATCATGACAGAAACTCAGAGGCAAGGAGTAAACGTCCACGGTCAAGATGTGTCATGCTCTGGGCTCGTTTCCAGGGACTCGCTTCGTAATATCCTAACATCTCGACGTTTGGCTGAATCAAGATTAAAGGCCGCAGAAAATACAGAGAAAATACAGGAAAAAATGCATTTCAATCCGTATCAGCTAAGAAGTCCGTCTGGGAGTCAAACCCAGTGTCTGGCTTGCACCAGGTATAACCAGTACCCATCCTTGCTGTTTCTATCAGCCGCCATTTCCATACACAGGATTCGACCTTCAGAACGCCGGCTGGGCCTTGCCACCACCACTCTGGGTTCGCTCCCACAACCATGGCGAACAAGCCCAAAGTGCCATATATATGTTTGCTTTTTATCCTGCAACGTGCGATCTCAGCATCATGTTAAGGTGACGATTGTGCGACACAGCACTCTTACCACGTTGAGAAAAAGGATGCTCGATGATGCAACGAATCTACAAACAAAGATCTGAGTCCCTTGTTATTCAATGATTAATGAAAAGCATGCGATCCAGTTGACTTACCCGTTCGGACTCTTGCAGAAACAGTGAAGCCGCTTGGAAATATAGAACCGTAAAAGTACTCTTACACGCTGCTAGCAGAGCCTCTGGGAGTCGAACCCAGCTTTCGCACTTGCGTACACTAACCGATATACCAGATGAGGACTTCATTGTTCGTGATCTAGGGAACCTGATGTTCCACCGAATGCGTCGACTTATAGGCATGTTTCGTCAGAGTCGGGGAGTTTACCATCGAGACCATCCATTAATACACAAATCTGACATCAGATTATAATTCCTATCTCGTTCATCGGCCCAGGCTGCACTGGCAGGTTTGTCCCTCGGGTTTGGGAGGATTTTACATGGATCATGGATCCTCGTACTAGGGAAGATCTGGTAGCGGATCCGTCTTCTGATGGCGCATAAATATAATTGGGTTCTACTCCCAGCTAGATGTATCACGGGAACCCAAAGCTTTCTTTAATCTATTTCCCCCTTGCTACCATGAGTGGATACAGTTCATGATCTTGCGTTTCGATACAATGGTCGCGGTAGTACAGTTGTATGGCTCCGCATGAGTGGGTTCGACTCCCATCCAGCCATATATGGATGATTGATCTACATTCCATTTTGTAGACTTTTATTGCGGTGTATTTAACTAGCGAGGATCTGTGTGGGTGTCCTAGACTATTGCCTGCGCAAATCCGGCTTTATCTATTG
>FTRY01000079.1:0-32182 GCA_900157415.1 Armillaria cepistipes
TCAAAGAAGCCTGAGGGATTGTAGACAGTGTGCATGAACCACTGCCAAAGAACCTCGGCAATGGATTCTACGGTGTCGCCGGTGATTTGGTAACCTCGAGAGGAGTGGTGGGGGTCCACAGCCTGGTAGGTCGCTCGTCGCCACTTGCTGATGATCATCTGATCGTCATCAGCAGAGGGGGAGTCTGCCAAACAGTTGGTCCGTAGGAGAGCGGGTGGCATGGCAGGAGGAGGGGGAGTAGAATGGACAAGCACGGAACCGGGTGGGTACTGAGGTCCCAAAGCCTCTTCCACGGGGGGAGGAGACCATGAAGCGCGCGCTGCGTCGGCGAGGACCTCCTCTCATCGGAAATCTCAATAGGATGGGGGGGACACCCTTGACCACACAGCACCTCTTTCGGCCAGGCAGGCTGGGAGTCTCTACCACGGATTGTGATTTTTCGGTAGAAGCCAGTACCTGCTGCCTTCAAAATACAGTAGGCAAAACAGGCATGTGGTTCTGTTACGTGGGCAACGTCATCGTCTGGTTCGACAAGTGCCCGGATAGGGCCTTTGATGTCTCCGAAACGAGGTGCTACTTGGGGACGAATGTCATAAATGGCCCCTTCCGGGAGAAGGGTCACTGAGCTATGCACCGACGACAAGAAAGTAGCGATTCGCTTGACTTGGCAGCAGAGGCTGAAATGATCGGCACATCTTCGTCAACTCGGTGGCAGACCGGCCCGGCCCAAATTTATAGACGTTGCCGTCCTTCCGAGGCACCAGGAAAAGCCAAGGATAGTGGGCCCCATACAGAATCTCCTCGTTGTGGGAGACGAACGAGTCGAGCCCCGGGACCTCAAGCTTACCGAGTTGGTGGCGTTTATCAGCTCGTGGTGAATCTGCTTCAACAAGTGTTGCCTGGAGTGAAGGTGGCATGGATCGCAAGAGAGTGTGGAGTGAACACTTGCTCGTATGCGGTCGCCGTCAGGTCAAGACGCAGGGCCACCTGTTGATAACCCCAAGGGAGTTCAGCATTGTCTGGTTCACCCTGGAAAAGGACAGACATTCCCTTTAGTGTAAAAGTGACACCAAAGTATCCACCACTCACAACGTTAGGTAATATCAAGGTATCGAGCTCGAGCCGTCCAATTTCGGGGTTCAGACTGGTAGGTCATCGTTTGTTTTTGCCTCTAGGTTTGGGCTTCTCACCTGGAATCACCTCAGGATCCTCCTTTTTAATTTGGTGCTGTGGCAGCATGCGCCTGGCAGCATCCATGCGCAGAGCGTTCGCGTCCTCCGTCGACATGGCGCCAGGCTGCGAATGGCTCGAATCGGTGGCAGCAAACCACCGATATGGGACGCAACACCCGCCCCAGGTGGGGGTGCGGGAGCCGATACAGCGGTCGGAGGTGGTACAACGCTGGGAGGAGGATCAGAGGGGGGGACTGGCGGGAGCAGACGGAGCGCGAGCTTCCACTGCCGGAGCAGGGACGGTCCTGGATCTAAGGGAGGGAGAAGGAAAATGTGAGTCAGACGGAGACGGTCGGAGTAAGAGAACATACAGATTGGTCGGATTTGGCCGCCTGGAAAGTACAAGAACGCCGACTGGTGAGCCTACGGCAGGGTGGATAAGTCAGAACGACGTACTGAGCATGGTAGGAGATGTGCGCCATCCATTCGCCACCACACATACAGAGGGTGTGCGCGTTCCAGTGAGCGACAAGGAGGGTCTAGCGCGCATATCAGGCGAACCGAAGGACTTGCAAAATCCATATGAAGCACTGACCACTGGTTCCTGTGGGTAGAAGCCGCCACACTGGAGGTCGGGTAACCGCGTCACCGATGGAGGTACAGGCGATCTCCCTCAAGGATTTTCAGGGCCTCGTGAGAAATCCATGGATGTTCACAGCCCAAGCACTTCAAATGCTCGAGCTGACCGGGACCACGTAGCGTTGTCACGTCGGAATAAAACTCCTGACACTTGCAACCAGGGAGACACTGGAGACGGACGGGGACTGGAGATGCCATAGGTAGTGGATGGTGGAGTAAGACGAAGAATGGGAGAAGTCAGAGGGGAACAGGACGCGCACTGATCTCCCACCAGATCCAGCAAGCGACCCGGCCACGCATCCGGCGGAAAGAACAGCCATTGCTCGGCTTGTAGGTCATCTAATTCCAGGTCTATTTGGCGGGTCTAAGGTACATTTCGCAGATGCTGCAATTGATGAGACTTCCGCTTTTAATTTGTCTCCAACGTCCAGTGCGCGCGCTGCGTTCGGGGGTCCATATTTCAAACGTTCAAAATTCACACGAGAGGCTACGACTGCAATATGTTGCCGAGGTCGAGAAGACGCCAATGACGAGGTGGCTCTGTTGTTCAATGGTGTAGTGGTGCACTGTCGGAAGCGTGAAATTAGGATCTAGTGGCAATATTGTCCTCCAATGAAGTGAATGATTTGGACACCACTGTAGTCATGGCAATACACCCCAAAAGGCTGTCAAGATACGATAGCATCCAGGCTCCAATAAATTTGGACGGTGTCAGAAATACAGCCAAAGGTGAGAAACTTCGCCCAAGATTTCCAACAACGACTGATCATCGATTTCTTAAAGCTAGTGACAGGCCGGGGCATGATATATAGTTGTAGCAATGTATCGCTTGCCCGTTCATGCTTGCAGGAATGTGGTAATCTTGAATCTTGCACCTTGTTTTTACTGGGAGAAGGGACGTGAGTTAAGTTCAAGGGTAACTCACATAAAATATCATTTCGGAGCTGTACGTGCATATTGACGGAAAGCTTGGCTGTAGGTCATAGTGGGATATGATAGCCTAGAGTTCTACTCTCTTGGCCGAAACCAGAACATACAAGGAATCGAGGGGAGGCTCGATATCCTTGTCAACACATTTGTTTACGAGATCCTTGGGTCCCTCCTGCGTACACTAACTCCCTCGTTACCATGCCCTTACCTTTCTTTGACCGCAAAGGAATGTCCAAACCCAGCCAGAGGAGAGACCTCCTCATCGAGGTGATAGACACCGCACATCGCAGTTTAGACGATGAAGTTCTCTATAAAAAACCATAAAGCATAAAATACAACTGGCCTGGTCCTGTCTCGTTCCCACCGTGTTGCAATGCGCGGAAGGCAAACTGGCGAAGACCAAAGACTATGGACGAAAGGCATGTGTTCTTTGTGCTCTGGGTGCCGGCAGAAATTGAGGTGTTCAAGACAGGAATGTTTCAATGGTTTGGTGAAGACTGGTGCGATCGCAGATGCATCGTATACCCGCTGTGCATTGATGTTGTTTTAGATGCATACTACACCACAGGCTTTTGCTCCTGGAAGACGAAGGTGTGGATGTAAAGTACATCATCCACAAGCACGCCTGACGAACTTGACTATGCTCGCTTGAGGATTTTGCACTGTGAGAGACCTATTGTGGGGGGTGAACTGGCTGAGAGACCGATGGATTGACTATCTGACAGATAGCACACACGGAAGTGTGGGTCGATTGTAGAAAATGATAGCAGTCGGCATCGAGAGTCACGGCGACTCATGTAGACATTTGGTTGGTCTGGGCCGGCCGTCCGATTGGTAGTTGTTCTGGTTTCAAGCGGTGAGGCAACCAAGTTGATGTTGAAGTGGCAATAGAAACTTACCAATCATTTAGTGCGGCTATGAAGCAATGAAACGAGAGGGGTGCAAAGATTTACCGAAGCGTATGTCATTGCAATTGGGCGCGTGGGCTCCGCGTCGATCAGGATGCTATGCAAACTGGGGAGAAGTCCCAGTGAGTTAGCACGTCAAGTTCAGAACAACAATCTGACTTACCGGTCATTTAGAGTGGCGCCAGACCTACGCAGCGTACAGAACACAAGAAAGAATGTAAAAGTCCTATATCTACTCGAATACCATTATCGGTTGATCCTGATTGACACCTACTAGACTCGAAATCCAACAGACGTTCAGCTGTCTCTTGGTGAAATTCTTCCATTGTTCGGCACGCGTAGGTGTGTGTTTCATGTCTACAGGTTTGACAGGGTATAAGGCAATCTTTTCTGTGTCAAAGATTTCCCGGAGAGGTATAAAACAGGGTGCGCAATCTGCAGAAATCTCCCATCTCACCTTTTCGTTCCTATTTCCCCTCCTCTCATCTCTCCCTCGCCCTCTTTTATTATCCTGTTGTCTCTTATTGTTCTGCTAGCTATGCTAGATAGCGAGTCTCCCATGCTCGTCGTTGTGCATGATGAAATTTCGACCCCGCGCCTTGAACGCGTCGTGGTCTTGTGACCGGAAACGTGCTTGTTTGGGCAGGTTTGGATGATCAACTTGATTGTTGACCATCTTGATTGGCGTCTCGTCGTCGAGCACGGTGGGTGAGCTCAAAATTTTGCCGTCTTAGTTCTTTGCTTATTGTCTTCCTCTAGCTTATGGTCTTCAAGCTTCTTCTTGCCCTCAATCTTGACGATGGCTTCGAGGTAAAGTTTTTCTATTCGTACCATTCCATAGGTTTGCTAATGAATCTAATTAAGGTCGATTTGCACGAGTATTGAGTGACAGAGGATAGATGGTCAAAGGTGCGTGTACTACCTTGGAATTAGGCTCCGATTGTAGATGTCACTCTCGCGTACAACGCACGCCGAAGATTTCTCCTGGCTCAGTAACAGGGCAGAACGGGTTGGGAGCCCAACGGCACGCCATATCAACCACGACATCCATTCGGCATCGATAGGACACATCAAGGGGTCGTAGGCTGGACGACTCCAAGCTGAGGCAACGAAAGATTTTTGCTAGGTTAGGAAGAGGTCCTGGGGGGGGGGTGGGGGTAAGGAGCACGTCGGGAGGCGCTAGTCTGGTACGTGTCCTGGCTTGTCACATGTATTTCACTACTGAGACAGCCAAGTAGCAGCATCGGTGAGCTAACGACCTCGCTCCGGCACCACCTCAGTAGGTATATTTATGTTCTATGCTCTTTGCATGGCTGACTCGTGTCTTTGTAGGTTTTCGTTGAATGCGGGGAGGGATGTGTGGGTTAAGAAGGTAAGGTAGCTTTTGATGATAGCTTTATTTGATGCTAAACAGCGTGCATAAGACTACGTATAGGGTTAAATACATGTACCAGGTGAGAGTTTTCTCATCGTTTGGGTCACTTTTTACTAATTGGGACTGGTTCAGGTAGTGAAACAAAAGATGATATTTTGTTAACACGGCGAGAGCGAGAAGCTGAGCATACCGAGAGCAATGATACCAAGACAGGAAGGAGGATAGTAAGCGGAACGGAACGGTATGTGCACTGTACATATCCCTTGAATGCAGCTAATGCATGGACCACAGTAGCGGAGGACGCGTTGAGGGTGGGCGCGGGGACAGGATCGTCTGCGGTGGAGGGAACGTCTTCTATTATTGGCATGGGGCATGCATCCAGAGGGAAGGGTTGACGGGAGGGTCTTTCTATTAATAGCATGTGAGGATGGGGGACGGTGGGGTGCCCTCACCTTTTGGCGGAGGGAGGGACGATTTGGCAGGCCTCGGCTAGATGAAGGGATGGTCGCGGAAGTGAATTTCGCGAGTCGGATGCATGTTGGCTCGTCAACGGAAGTGGTTTGCGGACGTCGGATGCGAGATCGAGCAGTCGCGAAAGGTGCGGGACAAGGGTGTTTGGCGGAGGACGGCTCTGGGCAGGATGCAAGAGAACTTGGTGAAATTTGGAAGAAAAAGCGTGGAGGTAGGCGCCCATTCAAAGGGTATACGTCATTGGAGGCACAGCCTTGTGCCACGCAGTGGCTGTGCAAGTGGGCACTTGGGGGGTCGGGTGGGTCCCATGGCTATTTCATCTAACACAGATAATTCAAACCGGGGATACAGGGTTTATTAACAGACATAGTACAGGAAATCAATGGAATTGATGAAGATATATAAACGGGAGCTCGACGTCGAGCACCTCTGTGGCCTAGGCTTCGTCGAGGGTCAGTGAGTAGTTTGGGTTGAGCAATTGAAAGGACGTACCAGTGTGAGTGGCGGCCTGGAAACGATAGATAATACTCAATGCTCCTACTGATGCACGTATTTCCTCCAGAACCACTCGCACGCTACCGTCCTCATTATCGACAACCTCGACGAATAGCTGCAAACAATGTCCGAAGCGGTACCCAAGCGAGACGGTGAGCGGGCCCCACGACGACACTGCCTCGATTCTATGGATTCGGCCGTTACTGTCAATATACGTGCGAATCCTGATGCGCCTGCAGATGGTAGCAATGGTAAGGACAGCGGAGTTACGAGTCTCTGTCGACGTCGTTGTCGCATCTTCTGTCGTGGTCACCTCGAATACTGGGCCATCGGATGATGACTCAATGCTGGAAAGGAGTGTCAGAGAGACAGAGGGTAGAAAAGGGCCGGATTTCGTACAAGGAGGCTGGGGGGGATGGTGCTGTGACGCCGTTGTTGGGCTCTTGTTCGGTGGAGGCAGAAATCGTGACTAGAAGGATGAGTAGGGATAGGGATGAAGGAGGAGGTTCATACCGGAAGATACAGTGGACATGGGGAATGGGAGAACGTGTAGTCGAGTGAGGTGTGGTGCTGGTGGGAGGTAAAGAGGGCAATGGCGAGAGACGCCGGCGGCCCGGTCAAATGTGTACGGTAAATACTTGTGTACGGACACGCTAGGAGGCTTTGTCTCTCACTAGGGTAGCTCTAATGCTCTAATGATTCAGGAGTAAGCGCGTCTTCACATGGTCTCGGTGCTAGCTACTAATCTGTTATTCTATCAGGGTCGGCTCAGTTCACATGGATTCGCGGTACGTGTGATATTATTTGTGTTCAATGAATGGCCTTCCCTTCATTGACTCCCTGTCTCCAGTCACATATGCCCCTTGCCTTTCCTTCCCTCCGGCGGCGTCATCTCTGCTTATGAAGACGCATGCCCCATTGTCGGTAAAACAATCTGAGCGCCATTTCCTTCACCGAAAATACAACCGATGCGTGTCTAGTCAGAGTGTTAGCTGCCCGTCAAGGCATGCAAAACACGAACCCTACCTTGGTGATCAAGAATAATATATATCAGTTTCGTTGCTAGCTAGAACGGATTATTTGGAAAAAAGATTCCACGTACCCTAATGAACGGCGTACATCCAATGCCTCTGCGGTGTCATATCACACGCACTCGTGCGTAATGTCGTTCTGGATAGAAATGTTTGTTTTATCTCGCTGGAAATAAGGGACGTCATGTCGAGACCAAAATCTATGCAGAGGAGCAACACAAGGAGGGGGTTTTAGGCAATCCTGATAATAGCCATCCATCGGCTTGCTGATTATCGTGCGGAAAGCTTGATAGCCTAGTATGGTACGTGTTGAAAACTCTATCATCTATAGCTGACATTTCTCTTCAGGCCGACGTGTTTTAATCGCGAATGCAAAGCTTCAAGACTTGCTACAAGATGCCGGGAGGGGAGGCGGTCATCTGCGTCATCGAATGACACGTCGCAGGATGCAGGATTGGCCCAAGAGGATGTATCGCTGTCCAGTGAGCAGGCTTCAGGTATGCTCAAGGTTAGCTTGGCTTGGCGTGCTTGTTTCTCACTCTCAATAGGTCGAAGATCGCGGAATCCAACTCTTACAGCTTACAGAGTCGAGCTGAAGCCCACTAGATACAGCACTGTAAGTCAGTATTCTCTCGTGTTTCCTCAATGATGTGCTGACTGTTTTTTGGACAGGGATTTTGGGCTGAGACGACATATCGCCGTCCGGCGAGCGAGGGTATTTTGAGAGCAAGAGAGGTGAGTGTTAGCGAGGTTACTACCATTGTCCCATACTAATTTTGCTGTTCAAGGTCGAAGCTGAACCTTGTGAAACCAATTTGGCCGCAAGACGACGTATGAACGTCCGGCGAACAAGACGTGACGTGGAGGATTGTAAGTTAAGTTAGAATTATGCTATTTTCACTCGGTATTTACTGACATTGTGGCCAGATAATTCTCGAGACCCTGACATTGTGGATGGCAAGAACATGCTCCTGCCAAGTCACAGAGACCGAGCTTGGTCCCGAGACGACTTATGGACGACCGGCGAGCAGAAGGTTGAGGACTGTATGCTTAACTTGTAACTATTTCATACCTCGTACTCATTCACTTTCTGATCAGTCCATTGTCGCCATTGCATAGCGAAAGACCAGTCTTACCGAGACCGAGCAAGAGCTTGAGGAATGTAAGTTACCATTTAGACTAACTTTCACCTCGGTTCAAAGTCAAGTCTGATTTTCTCAAGATTGGGGCCTTGCGGAGCCAACGACGGCTTGGGTGAGTACTATTCTATGTGTCTGAACGATGTACTGACAATTTGGATGAGCAGTTTTAGCCTGAGACGATATATCGAGCTCTGGCGAGCGAGTTGAAGAGCGCGAGGGGATTTATGACTGGAGTATTTGTTGACATGTTGAGCAGACAATTTTCAAGTTCTAGTGGAAAGATGGGTCTGATAAACCACCAGCAAGCAAATGATGCATTGTAAGTGCTGCATTCATATATCTGTATTTTATAATGCCGGTCCTGACTTCTGTTCGTTCAAGACTTGAAATTTCACGTTGCGAGCGATGACGGCAGCCCACACGGTTGATACCTGCAGGGGGTTTAATGAGAGAGACGGAAACCAGGCACGCGCCCGTAGAGTGCACATCGAGTTTATGAGAGACAGGAATGCGTGGGGAGTGTGAGGCAGGTTTGAGAGACGCGCGGGGAGGATAATGCCTGAGAGTTGGAGGGAGGGACGTCTTTGTGAGTGGGCGGAGTGGATGCAGATGTGCGGGTTTGAGAGTCTAACGGTGGACGTGATTTGGCGTGGGTTGTGTGGAGGAAGGTAATGAGGGCGGGGTCTTGCTTTCGTGAATAGCTGTCCTGGGCAAGTGCGAGGACAGCTGGTCGATCATAAGTAGAAAGGGAGGTGTCCTCGCAGGGTACAATGTTATCCCGTTTATAGTATTTACGCCCTTTAGGGCGTATGCGATGCCGTGGATGCCGAGTGAAGACCCCGAGAACAAGGTGAAATCACCTGTTTAGTGAGATGATGGATTCGTTAGCGGGGCAGTAATGGGCGGTAATCTGCGGTAATGGCGGTAATGGGCGGTAGCGTGGTGAAGCGAAATTTAGACAAAAAAAAGCGGGTCATTACCTCTGATTACCGGGGATTACCGCAAATTCCTGCAAATTCCTGCGGATTCCCACGAATTCCCGCGGATTACTGCTGATTACCGAGGATTACCGGGTAATGAGCGGTTTTGGCCTTAATTTGGGGTGAATCTGGTATAAAGGGTATTATTGTCTCTATACCTGCACCATAGTACAAGGATCCAGTTGTACGAGGACTTGGTGTTGAAAAATGAACATCGGCTGACCGGTTCGGATTTACCGGTCATGTGTCAGTTTTTCCCGGGGGTCTTACTGGGTAAGTCACTGTCCTTAAGGTCTATTGATACCGCCAAGTTCAGAATTAGAAGCCAGAGTTAACTTCTGTGCGGTATGTAAGAACAGTTTGATGGACGTACCATAACTAAACAGCGATGATGAAACCCAAAACGACTGCGTTGATTTGGGCACCTTTTCTCAGCGATGTATCTGGAATCCTGCTTCTTCCTTGGGGATACGACTCCGGCATGTAGCTCAAATACGTACAAGTGATAATGCAAATCTTCGTGGCTTGAGGGTGCTTGTCCTCAAGCTGATAATAGTACTAACCATGTCAAAAAGAATTTTCGATGCATGTGCCGGTCAATAGATCAAGATATGAACATTTATAAATTCTCCATTATTGACCGTTGGTAAGCACAAGGACGTCAAGCCAAGCAGGGTCATTGACAACGAGGCTACCTGGTGTCTTGTGCGTATCAGCATTGATGAAACTAGCGCCATGTTCCGACGGATTTCGCACTGTGCGTGATACAAGACCAGGATTCGACGAAAATAACAGTGCCGATGACTAAGAAGGCATGCTGAACTTGGATGACGGACAGAAACAATAAACGGGACCATACCCTTTCCGGCTTTGAGTAGTTCACTCCTCTTCCAGCACACCGATGCCTCAGTGCAGACAATCAGAAATCATCATTTTACTAGGTGAGAATTACGTATCCGGGAATGCTATGAAGACTTGTCAGATAGATGGAAGGGAAAAGAAATTCTCAAGCTCGCCTCGTGGGGCCACTTCAATGAGATCGTTATAGACACGTTTGCCGTCGAGATTGCCAGAGATGGGGAAGGAGATTTAAATCGGGTCTGCAAGACGCCCAATCCTGCACAAACTCGGACATCCGAGTCCTCAAACCCTACCCAGAAGACTTGAATTTCGCTTTCCACTAGGATTCATCCTAGGCGTGCAGTCAATTCTGGACTGAGAGGAGGACGACAATTGACTACAAACTCGGTGACAGCGGTTGGAGTGAAATATCGTTGGCCATGGGAGACCGCAGAGGCATGTCACGATTAGAATCCCACTCCATCGGTAGCCATGCCCGCGTCAAGTTGTATATGCTCCGGCCTGGGTCTCAAACTTGAGTACACAAACATCGCAGTAGAGTGCTATATGCCGGGTAGGACGCCAAATATTATGACTGTTCCACTTTGATCTTGTAAGCCGCCATGTCAGGGGAGTAACGGTCATAATTTGAAGAATTTGTTGGCGAAGAACATATTGTCTATCGGAGTCTAGTAGGATAACATCAACGACCGGCACTATCAGGTAAATGGAGCTACGTACCATGAAGGCAGTTGACCCTCACCTTAGCCTACATCAGGGACAGTCAATTTCTGGATACGGGTCCTTCTTCTCTCTTCACGATGATGTGCTCGGTAACGGCGAGTGGCAAAAGGACTAGTGAATGGCAATGAACACCAACAACACTAAACCTAACACTAACTCTACACTTATCACCAATGTATTGAATTCGGGTGTTTCGAGTACGATAGAAGCACTCTGCAGACTTCAATAATCAAGGAAAGTTGTTTAAAGACTTTTTATTTGTTACTAGTGAGCTATACAAGCGTACTACTCGCACTAGCGGGGTGGGTAAGACACGATTGGGTGAATAGTGACTTGACTTGAGCTACTGCGCTCGCTCTGACTGGGACTGCTTCGAACTAGTGGCTCTCTTGGCCCTATACTGCTTCCTACAAGTGATGGACACTTGACTAGTCGCACTCTGGGCTGACTAGTGGCGCTCTTGGCCTAAGAATAATACTTTAAACTCCGAGAACTTGCTTGAACTAACTTCGAAACACTCTTGGCCTTTGCAGGACACGGAAGATTGCTCTAAGACACTTCAATTCACTCTATGCTATGGGTAACTTAGCAACTAGTCGTCGCTTCGTCGAGGTTAAGCACAATAGCCTTTAATTGGGGCACTAGGTACTGACTAGTAGGTCACAATTGCGGGGATGGCTTGCCTGCCCTGCGCGTGCGCCTATTCTACTACTTATATACTGACAAACAAGGTACGAGCGAGATATAAATAACTGACTAGAGGGGTATTATTGATAAGGATTTCTTGGCTAGTCACGAATAATGGTGAATAATCACGCAATAGTCGGTCTAGAAACAGTCGCTTGCTGACTAGTGAGCCTAGGAGCTCCGCTAGCGGTTGTATTCCGTGTCCTGGGCCCGGCGACGCTCCACTAGTGCCAAGGATAAATGACTAGCCAGGTGAGCGTGCCTGTAACAGCTGTCGATCGTGATCGAAGGCGCAGCCCAGCTATACTAGTACCAATCGCAATGGATCTGTATCGCACCCGGCGGATCTACCGCAAGGTTAATCCGTTGCTAATTCATTTCTAAGTCCTGTTTCGAGATTGCCGCGTGACTAGTTAACCTGACTTAGACGTTTTATGCCCAGATCGGCTCGCTAGTGACCGAACTTCACGAGATTTGTGTCCTCTGCTTCTTGTTTGGTGCGCTAGTCGCATTACTTGTCCACTAGTGGCCGTATTCACTTAGCCCTGTTAGCATTCGAGTCACTAGTATGGCCGGCTGGTAGATTTAACCCACTAGTGGTATCGCATCTAAGTCCTGGCTCTACTACTCGCATACTAGTCTAACTATCAGCTTCGAAGCCTCAGCTATAGTCCTTTAAGTATCACTAATGTAAGATAGATATGCAACAGTATTATTATAAAATCGCAAAATCTAGGTGTGAACGCGTAGACGGCGTATCAACGACTCCGTGGATGAAGGCAGGATGATCAAACACGAAAATGGGTGGTAGAGCTCTGATGACACGAAGTCAGATGGAAGTCGCTGTTAAGCTGTGGCTGAGAATGCTGAACTAAACACGTCTCCAGCAACAAAGGGTGTCGCCTATCCTCAGCTTCCAAAGCGCACAATGGAGGAGTAACGACATCCGTTCTTGCTCGTAGTATGCTTTTCAAAATGGTGTTCTTTGGCAACAACGATCATCTTTGAACAGTATATAGCTGAGCGAGGCCAGGCAAACAATAGACAGGAAAACCCACCTCGTTATAAATCTGGGAGTGCCAGTATCCTTGTCAAAGAAAAAGGCGCAAGAACAATGAGCTGGACTGGTATCGCTTAAGTCAAATGCTTCCTCTGGAGTAGGACGCCCAGTTGTAATGTGGAGTGATCGAACATCAAAGCCACCGCTACTAAGCGAGGACCTCGAGACCGGAGAGGTCTTGTAAAGCCAAAGAGGATTCAAGCGAACCCTGACCCATTATGAAAGCCGCATGTAACGGGAAAAACTATCAACTCACCAGCGTGTTCCAATTCAAAGGGTGTGTCCACGCCTAGTACACTCCATTGGCATATGTTCACGTCGCGCTGTATGAACCACAGCTGGAATAGCATACATCCCATCGTTCTCGCTTGAAGGCAACATTTGGCAGCTGCGGAATGAGGACATTGAGGGACACTTACTCCCACGGAATGTCGTCGTGCATGTCAGGGGAGGGGTTGGAGGCCACAAGCGCATGGACAATCTGTATGGTATGAGAAATAGTCGTAAACAGTCTGCCTGCACATCTGTCCATGAAAAAGGACAATCGTCCAATTTAAAATCTTCGTATACAGTGTTTGTTAAGAGCTATATATGATGGCAAGTCGGGGCCGAAGAGTTATGGGAGACGTGTTTAGAGATGTGAAGATCGAGAAGAAACCATTTGGCAAGATGGCAGGTGGGACAGCTTTGGCAATGTCCGGCTCGGTCCGATGTGGCCTGCTTTTTTGAACACGTCCTTCGCTTCCTCACTGCCACATTTACGTTGCCAAATTTCTCCAACCCTTCAGGTTTCTCTGCATCCTGCTCAAGAAGGAGATGCTCTCAATAAACGACATTGCATCACACGTCGGTTAGGTGCAGGCTTTGGAACGGTTAGAAGGGGAAGCGACCATAGTGCATACATTGACTCTGGCCTGTTTCTGCAGTGCTAATTCTCGACGTCTCATCGACAGTCTAATACAAGACCCTCTTGTCCTGCTTGTCATGTCCCATCCCCTGTCACTGGAGATCTTGCCTGGTATCTCTTGCATACTAGCAGGCCTAGGCACATGAAGGTATGTCATCCTACATATTTCTTTCGCAGAAATGTTATCAACTCCTCTTCCAGTGGTGGCTTGACATTCACATTGAAGGCGGTTGGGAAACCCTCCTGCTCGCTTGCCCATTGCAGACCACTGTTTCCGTATCAACACTACATATTACGTCAAGTACACGCTCCTAGTGTATACAAGCAACATTCAGAACCCCACAGGTGTTGATGAAGAGCTGCTCAATATCAACAAGCTGCTGTCCTAGAGACACGTCGACTACCGCAAAGTGTCCTCCAACCGCGGTCTCGTCGGAGCGTACAACTTCCTCTTCGTGCAGGCCGACGATATTCTGCTCCTTCCTTTCCACCACCCCACATTATCGAGATGAAGAACCCAGTGCTCCAATGGGCCAAATCGAGGCCTAACTTGCCGAAGACCCGAAACGAGAGCCCTGGGTCATCCACGACGTCCATTCCGCCTACCTTATCTCTCTGCTGCGCAGACCGTCTTATACGGCGACCTTGTTCAGAGTCTCGATGCGCCGTGGATGTTCCTTGTCACACGAAAAGAACTCACTACTCTCACGCACAGTCTCTGTATCCCTGCATGGTCATCAGCACAGATTTGGGATTATCTCATATCCCACATATTCGCACGCATGGATAACCTCCGCTTACTCTCACTCCCTTCCTTCAATCTCCACATCTTGCGCCATATCCAGCTCGGTGTCTCTGGGCATGCCGAGGCTGAGCTTCCCAGGCAAGGCAGTGTAGCGTATTGTTGTTCCTCGTTTCAAGTTCCTTCGGGTGCTTGCCGTGCATAAACAGGGGAAAGCACATTTAAGGAAGGGCTTGATGAGAGGTTTCTACTCCCGAAGCGAGCCAGGACATGGTCGAGATCGTCTACTATCAGTCACTCCGGTCACTCGATGGTCAGCGAACAAGTCCGAGCAGCACATCTAGCTAATGTGCCCCTGCCCTCAAACACGACATCTCTCCAAGGAGAGTAGAGCGTCACCGTCCATCTCACTCGCTCCTGGCTCTCCCCCACTCCCGAACCTTGTCATGTCTTGCATTTGATGATCTTCATCTGTAGCCTCTGGAGTCTGAGGAAAGGCATCCCTTTGAACGAGCAAAGCTTCAGAAAGGAAGAGCAGCGGCTTCATCCATGACTTGTACTTCAAACCGAGTCCAAGAAGCGAGAGTAGCTTGCTTCAAAGCTGGCCGAGGTTGATGTTCATGGCACGGTGATGGATGAGGTGCGCTTCCTTTGCTCCGTTCTTGCTGTGAAATGAAAGTCCTCATACTGCTTCGTAGATCTTTTACCACCGAGACGACTAGTTCCCTTCCCGATTCATGTACATATTCTTATCGTTATCTGTCAAGTACCATCATCCGCACTGGCTAAATTCTGAGCTTTGTGCCAAAAATCATTCACCACTTTCCATGCAAAGCGATCATTGTCAGATTGAAACCATGCTTTCATGGTGCTTCAAAACATCCCGACAGAGATGCAAAACACTCGATGCTTGCTGTTGATTACGGGTCAAGTGGAAGTCATTCGTGGCGATCTGGAAGAACAATCGGTCGCACTCAGCAGTGACGACAAGCTCATTTATGCATCCCCCCCTAAACAACCTTCCACTCCTGCACCATGACTTTCTGCTTACATTACACTTTCTGGGAGGGACGACCAGTACTCGCACCCATGAAGGAAGAGTGACCGGGTCAAAAAAAAAAACGATCCAGACTCGGAAAATGACCTTGATATTCCCGACGTGAGGAGCTGTCCTGCACGCGATACTGTGGCTGGCTATCATTCAAGTGGGCGGGGATCGCAACTAGTCGAGTATCCGTTGATGGGTAGTGCCCGGATTTCTCTACTTGTATGAAGGGCACACTAGTTATTCCTCTTCAAACTAGTTCGTCGTGCGCTTCCTCTCTCTGTCCCTGTCCCTGTCCCATTGTTCCAGTTCCCATGTTTGCCTGCCCAGTTCCATGCATTGTTCTTCCTCTGTTTGTGTTCCCCTGTTCCCATGTCAGTCCCGTTCGTATTCATGGACTCGATTGCTATGCCCCTTCACCGCACACCTGTGTATGACCCCAGCTATTACCTCGTCGCAAATCACAAGTACGGTGCTGGATGGTCCCTGCTTTAGACTTATGTTCATGCCAGTTTGAAATGGTCTATCATGTCGAAAGTAGCCATGCCTGTATCGAGAACCGTTAAAATTTCGTACAAGGATTAATTGGTAGGAGTACATTCAAAGGGTTAAAGTCTTAATCAACACATCGTGGCAGTGGTAGAAATAGATACACTATCGGAAGGCTTCGGTTCTCTGGGATAATCAGTTGTCAACGTGTTCTGAGGCAGGGGAATTTGATCCAATTCTTCGATTTTCTGAATGAGCTGCTGTTAAGAATCAGAGTATTTTGAGTAATACACGAGATAATGAATACTCAAGTAAAACACGAGTCATGAGCGAGGATGTCCGAAAGCCGAGTTTCAACCACCAAGAGGGATCCGATATGGGTGCTAACAAGCGCTAGGCGTAGTCAGAATGCAAAAGGAACAGCAAGCACTAGGTGTAACCGATCAGAGATGCTTAGATCACACAGTTAAGTGGACGTCGAAGAGTAGTGAAATTAGATTAAGATCCTAATACAATGTCAGGTAAGTATTTATACACTACTAGTAAAGATTTGAGTCAGTATTATTCTACAAGATTCCATTGCATTCCAGTATTAGCAAGAAGAATAGAGAAATTATGAGAAAATGCCAGTAGGCCAAGATCAAGACCGAGAACGCCGAGAGAAAGCATGTGTTGACTCATGTACGACCGGAAAAGGCCCGATATCCATAACAGCTGCATATTAATAGCCCATGCACCCGAGTCGCAATCTTGCTTCTCACCCTTTTTACCCTTGCATTGACCATTTCCAACCTCCTGCTGTACCGCTTCCTCAGCATTTTACCCTCCTGAACAATGCAATCGTACATCTGCAGACAGTGCGTAAAGAAATTACAGAGGGCCAAGAGAGCGACAGAGCAGAGTAGCAAACATGCAACGAGCAAGTTCCCAATGGTCAACGCATTACAGCGGCTGCGTATACCAACAGCGTAGCCACCCCTACGGCCAGGCTCAGTCCGAGGCAATATTGATATTGCGTGAGCAAAGGGGTAGGTCGGAGTACGAAGATACGTGAATCTCTCGTTCCTCTACAGATTGCAAGCCAAATGTCGAATAAGTATTCTGCATGTCTCACGCCGTTTGACCCGGTGTCTGCATTTGGCAAAGATTCCAGAGTCTGTCTGAAAATGGCAATGACCGCTTGTTCTGCTGCGGCTGTCCGCTTAACTTCATGAAGAAGCCAAGGGGGCACCGGGATGTCGGCCCGGCACATCCGGTAGGGTGGTCGGTTGCCCCCGGAGGAGCTGAAAAAAAATTTAGAACAGACTTTTGGGTTCTCTTAGGGAACAAAAATGACATTTGTATAGATATTAGTACCATTACTTCTATACAAGCAGTATTCCCAATGGCTATCCTGAAAGATCACCAAGAAACTAACATCTGAGGCAGGCAAGAGGCAGGTGTGCCGCAAGAAGCTGGGGATTCACTGGAGAACAGCCACATGATGTCATAAAATTGACCTATATATAGGTATAACAGAGTCATGTGGCTGGGTGGTTGCTCCTTGCCGGCCTGAAATAAATTTTTGGACCTTATGTGCAAAAATTTATTTGGTGTGCCCCTTGGAAGAAGCCAGACAAATTCCCACTCAATTTTTTGACGCATTTGCATGCCATTGAGAATCGAAGTAGCACCAAGATCCAAGCACTGCGACTCGGGCAAAAGCTGAAGCTCTCCGTACCAAGTATAAGTCCAAATTTCTTGGGTATCCGATAGGTACTGCCTATATATGAGGAAGGTATCTTGTCCAATCGATCTCCTCTAATGCCCCTGGCGGAATAGACCTGAGAGAAAGAAACATATCTACTAGTAAGTAAACTCTGGCCCATATATAAATGAATATTGAAACCCGATGAGCAATCCTAAAGCACGGAAATATCCTACAGATATACTCTGGGTTGCCAAAAATAGAAGACAAAGAGAAAACTTCAAAAGCCAAGATGACGGGTACAATAGCAACCAATAAGGATGAAATTTTCCACAGAAGGTGTTCCAAAGATGATTCAAAGAAACCTGAAGATGTCCATTCAATACAATGGACCCCACCAAAGAGTGCTCCAAAACATGCTCCAAAACATGCAGCATAACGATTTTGGCGCCAAGTCACCCGCCCGGCCCATAGCATCGGCAGTCGCAGAGTCGCATTTGTGATATCTGTCAGACCCCCTCCTGATACTATTTTGCCAAGAATCTGACCGTACCATCTCCAAACCCTGACACAGAGAGCCGGCATCAATATGAAGAGTTTTTTGTATAACCCGAGCCGATATCGCCGTTGGGGCTTTCCAAAATTTGTGACTAGGGTCCTCCCTGTACTAGCCACAGCATGAGGGGAGACAACGGCAACGGTGGGAAGGATATCAATGCTATCTGTAGAGGTGTGAAAGACCGACCACTCATCCGAGCCGTGACAAAGAGATAACCCATCAATTATCAAACCAGTGTCTTGGTCGAAAAATCGCCAATCATTGATAGACATGGCTATGGGATTAGATATGTCGCACTCCAGGCATTCACGGGAACAAACCGACTCTGATGCATGGTTTTTAACGTAGTCGACAGAAAGTTGGTGTTTGGAACTGGGAGATGTGCGGAGATCGGAATGGTTGGTTGTGAGTACACGGGTGGTACTGTTGTGTGCTGGTAAGCGGGGCGATGAAGAGCTTTTTCCTGAGGCTGTATATTCATAACCTGAGGGATTGGACTTCGACTCCGCAGCACTGGTAACGGGGTTTTCAGGTTCAAGCATCCCACTCCGCTGACTTGTGGGCTCTGGCAATTCGGACCGGGCTTCGGACTTCGGGCCCATCATAGCGTCGATGGTGGAGACATATAGAGGATATTGGACATCCAGAGGCTTGTGCCACCACAGAATATAGTTACAGAAATTCAGAAGGGCGAAGGCTAGTGTGGCAGTTTCCAGCGGGGTCGTCGGAAGAGAGAGGGTTACTCGGGAAAAATATTGAACCACAAACCAAGTGGTTTGAAGGAGAGAAATGCTTTTTGAAAGCGCGTCTCCTTTGCTCCTGTCCATCAGCTCATCCTTTGTAACGCTCAGGATGGGCAATATGTCCACACCAGGGCGTATTTTTTCATCGACCAAGAAATCGGCATCAGTGAGTGGAAATTCATTTTTCCCTACAAATCCGCCCATGCTGATAAAAAATCCGTGTGCCATTGACAGCTTCAATTCTGAGGACGATGGTTTAACACTCTGGAAACGGAATCGAAGGACATAACCGACGTTTAGATAGCTCCGATGCAATGAGTCGTTGCCGGAACGCCCACATGATTACGCCTTCCGGGCAAATGATAGCCAGCAACATGTGCTTGACGCGGTGCAGGGCGAGAAATAGTCGGCCCTTCTCCCTCATGTGGCGGCTGGGAACGTTGGGGTGCACGGCAAGCCAGGTGCAAGCGAATATAGTAGCAAGGCAACTCCAAATGATATCCCAGGTAGTCCTGTTGCTCGATTCATTCGAGCCTTCGTCATTATCCGGTGCCGCTTTAGTCTGTGCCATCGATAGGAGGAGAAGGAGACAACGAAAATAGAATATGGTCATTTCCTGAGGAAATGAATGTTGGAAGCATTCGTGAAGCAAAACCAAGAGAACTCACCGATGAAAGAAGGGACGAAGGTTAGAGTGCACAGACATGACTCCGAGCGCACTATATACTAGCTGTGAATAGTTCGAATTGCGATGCAGATCGCATCATACAGCGCGTTTTAAGCGCCGGGAGTCTTGAGCATGAATGCGGAATGAGTTTCCTTGTGAGCATGTTCGTGATTGATCAAAGAATCCCGTGAATTCTTGTACAAGCGCCCAAGCACTGCTCGCAATGACAGTACTTACATCTTTAGCGTCGGGTTGAGGTAATCCCCATCCGGTTCCGGATAGTGTGACATGCCTGCCCCCATAACTGTGATAGCATCCATCTTCTAGAAGCGAGCAAGAGAGGTAAGGCAGCACGATAACACAATGGAGTGTGATAGCGGGTTCCGAACCGGCCCGTGCTGAACGGGCAGAACAATTTCTTGAGGTCGTTCAGCCAAACTTTTGCTGCTGTGAGCCTGGTAAGGTTTCTAATGGGTGTCGCCAGCCTTAATTGACGCTCGAGCATGACCAAATATACTCAGAGTCAGTTGAGCACCGGTGTGCTGGCCGAAGTAATTGTTGTGCTCGGTAACGGCAGCGAGGAACGCACAGCTCAACGCTGTGAAGAATCAAAGGTTGACTGACATATTACATTGAATTTGTTACGTGAATCCTCGCCGAGGCTGATAACATCCAGCGCTCTCAGGCTGTAGAACTTCGATGTCAGCCGTCGTCAATCAAGGTTTATTTTCAGAGTCATCATGTGGTAGAATTTATGCTATTCAAGGAGTCCCATTAGGCTTTGACAAGCACTGAACATTTGAGACGTCGACACTACCTATATTACTTTCATGGTCCAGTTCAAACGCTGTCCGATTTCCCGTCTGAGAATGCCAGGTCTTCAAAATGCAGTTTGATGACAACGACGTCATTCAGAGAGATACCCATCGTCTCGCGCAACTTATCCACCGCTGAGTCCTCGACATGCTCAGGTTTCGCTGGAAGCTTCAAGACTTCACAGAATTTTCTGAGTTTTCGACAAACAGCCTTATGTGGGGCAGGGCCGTACTTCCATGCGCTCTTCTGGCATTCCGGGGAGCAGTACGGCACCCTACGACACTCGCCGCAGTATTGAAGCTTTTGTCCCTTGCTCGACACCGCCTGTGAGCACCCTACGGCGTGGCATCTATCCCTGACCGAGGTTGTCCGTACGGCATCATATGCGGAGGCGAAAGGAGATCGCTCGAGAGAGATGGGAACATTCTCCCGTTGTCTTCTCAGCGTGGTGAGGATCAGAGAGTGATATTTTGGGGCATCTTCAGGTAAGGAAAACATCCGCATGAGAACAGCAGCAGTGTCCTGGAGATGCAGCTCCTTGATAGCGCTTCTAAGCTCCCGATTGCGCGTCTGCTGTTCGATACGAATGGCTTTGCTAAGTAGTTCCACGATTTTACCAGCGTGCGGCATCCAGAAACACAGGATGCACGGGACGTCTTCCTTCTGCGCAGGAGCGTCGCTCTCCTTCATCATGAGCATCATCTGCTTCAGCAGATCACTCAAACTCTGCAAGGACGATATACAATCGTTCCCATATCGGCCAGCCCCAAGCTCGGTCAGATGTTCGTCAAAAACAGCGATGAACTGGCCAAGTCGGGCATCTCGAAGAAGTGGGGAATGAATGTACTTTCGGCCGTCAAGCAAAGCATGTTGAGCCAGCTTATAACAGTAGGAACACGAGATATAAAACCACTGCCAGATCATCCCTACGGTGGTACCCGCACCTTCGACGAAATAATCTGATGGCTTGACGGGCCAAAGAACATCGCGACCTTTGCGCTCGAGCTTTTGTGCTTGTCGTGGTAAGCATTTGAGATATGGTACATCCAATGGTTGTACACCGCCAGGCGTAAGGAAGGTGTGGCATAGAATACCGACCATTGTACGCAGAACTTCCTCCATCTTCCCTCGCGCTGCCGGGTCGGAGGTAAACCGGTTGGGAAGATAAATTGCTTGCTTTTCAAAGTGCACTTGCACGTTTCTATTGTCTTAGAAAGGCTGACAGCCTCTTCATGTGTGCGTGCGACGGTAAGAAAATGATTCATGGAGTTCCAAAAGTCATGTCGGGATTCCCTAAGGGTTTGAAGAACCTCTGAGGCAGCAAGACTCGCAAGACTTGAGACATAGAATTGACTACAAAAAGCCGGATGTTTGGGGTCCTTCAAAGAGTCAACGAACATGTCGATCCACTCGATCCTCGTCCCACAGCCACTGGCCTGCCGTCACTCGCTTTACATTAGATATGTCTCCCTGCAAATGAATCCAGCGATCCTGACTCAAAACAATGAGAAGGTCTCCTCTGCCCTCCTCTTCTGCCCCCTTCCAAACACTCAAATCTGAAGCCCTCCGCTTCATGACGAACACGTTGATTGTTCTAGATAGAACAAGCATCCCCAAGACCGTTAGCGCCCACCAATCCTTGATGGAGCCCACGAGTGCGAAGACGATGATGGTCAATAGCGGACATAAAAGATATAGCAGAGCCACGGAAACCCCGGCAGTGTAGAACGTGTGATATTGTGGAGGGGATAGATCGAAATAACGGTTTTTTGAGTCCTTGGAGTTCTGTTTTCGCTCCAGAACAGCGCTGACGAGGTATCCGGTATGGCCAATGCGTTGGAGGTAGCTGACGGTGGCAGGGTTCTCCACACGAAAGACGGATCCGTTAACCAATGTGTCGGTTTTTGGAAATTCGCCACGATTGACCTCGTCGGCGGGTTGTTGCTGATGCATCCCTGGGGCAAGGACAAGAATGTCAAGCCAGGACGCCGTCCCCATCAGAGCTGTCCTCACTGCAACGGTGGGAGATCTGCTAGGGCAATGAGCCCAGCAGATTCTAGTGTGATGCCGGAAATAGACGATTTCTTGAACATGACGGAGCGCGAGGAAGACTTGGAATTGGGCAAAGCTGCAGCTCTTGACGATGTTATACTCCTCTATAGGGTGCATAGTCCGACAAATTCGGTGACATTGTTACCGAGCCTACAATGCCGTTCATCGATCTAGCGATTACTCACACTCATAGCTTCTGTCAGGCTTGAGGAAAATACGAAGGCCTCATGTCTGCTATTAGACGCCCAGCCTATTCATCGGCACTTCCTGAGTCCTTAGCGTAGTTTCCCGTGGCAGGGGTAACGCTGACAGAAAGCTTGGAAAAATCGGTGTCTGGGCGTCAAAGGCATATTCAGTTGGTTCCTGAACGAAGGGCATTGGCTACCTCACGTTACGATGGTGTGCACATCCGAATGAGAAGTGTGGACCTTGAATCCGATCCGATCCAGGGAGCGTGAATCGTTGGTGCTTCTGTCGGGCGGGTTAGAAAGGCGCTGATGGGACGTAATGGTACTAACCAGTTTAAATGCCAATAGCGTTAGTTAGCCCAAGGCTCTCCACTTGCAACGAGTTCTGAGGTCCACACGGAGATTGCACATTCGAGGGGGGCTGCTAGGCATTGTATCACGCTGCGGTACAATTCGTATACCGGTTCAGCCACGAAGATCTGCAACATCCTTCTCAAGGGATATTATTCCCATCTGTTCTCCGTGAGCTTCCAACGATATGTCGAGGTGAGCGAGGGCCAGGATTGTTGGAATGAAGGGTCGGAGTATGTTGTGTAAATCATCACGTTGGATGGAGGGGTGCCAGCCGTCGTCAGAGGGATGAAGTATTCGGGAGGGAAAACGTATCCTCAAGATAAACAACACTTTGCAGCTGGTGAAAGTACACAGGCATCGGAATTGGCACTTGTTGTCTAACATCAAGAACTAAGTCTTCTTGAAGCTCAGATGATAAGAGAGACCTACATATGTCAAAGACAAATCCGCTTGTCTAGAACAGTCTTCGGGAACGAATCCTGTGCAAATGACACGGAATTCCTGCCCCTTCTCGCGAACTAGCCGTCAGCTCTCCTTCCACATGGTCGTACATTCGCAAGCACCTAGCCAAGGAGCCGCAAAGACCCACGAGAGCGACGCCCACCCTCGATGCACTGCCAGCCAGAGTTTGATAACGACCGCATTAATCAACACGAGTAACACCAAACCTTCACCAATCGAACGTGGGAGGTTAAGGTGAAGATCGTCACGGGATGGGTGTCCCGAGCGCTCAATGATTTGCAGGTATCCAACCCTAACTGGATTCTCTACGTGGAAGTAGTCATCGGATCAAGGACGAGGTATGAAGCCGGCTTCGACGGAGACACGGTTTGAAATAGACGACTGAAGGGATAAAGGCCATGTGCGTAGATGGTATAGCGCAATGGCCACAGTTATCATACACTGTAGCATTAATCAGGACGTAGACAAACTCGGGGATGGTAGTGAGATATACCTTGATGGTATGGTCCGATTTCTCTCTACGCATCGAGTTCCTCTCCATTATGCCTTCAATGCGCGCGTGTTTGTATGCTCTCCGCTATTACCCCGGAATAGCCGACTGTGCTTTAACGACCTTGTATCAGTTGTCTTCGAAGGCCAAACATCATGGACCGACCCGATTTGATAGGAGGGAATGTCGGCTATGACGGTCATAAGTCCTGAATTTGTCGGTGAAGAAGTCTCCCCAGCACCTGGGATGACATCAGCGAAGGACAATGCTGGGCTGAAGAGAGCTGCGTACCATGGAGGATGCGCCTTCTCGTAACTTGACTCGAGAGAGATACGCTTCTTTCAACACCCAGGCACACGAAAATATGTGGGAGCGCTCCGATGACCAACGGGTATCAAACGGAAATGGCTAACCCCTCGGCCTCCGGCAACAAAGGGTGTCGCCTATCTTCCGCACCAAAGTGCACTTCTGAGGAATAATACCGACGATCCATCTGCACCACTCTTGCTTGAACGATAGCAACAGAGCACAGCGTCCTTGTCAAGGAAAAAGGCTGTCAGGCCAGGAAGTTTGTCCTCGGTGGAAGAGTGAAGTCCCACAACTTCGAGATTAGAGAGAAGAAGAGATGTCGACAGCGATATGTATAAGTGACATCGCAACCACCAATTCATGACCTAGACGACATTGCCGCCTCCTTTGTTCATTCATCACAAAGGTTTCCATACGAATGGAGACCTCATGCTGAAGAAGCGCCCAGTCAGTTCATTATGGCTCACTGATCTCAAGGCTAAAGACAGACGTGCTAAAAGCGAACCAAAGCGAGGATCCTCCACCAATCATTCGTTCTTTGGGGTGCGCCCGGAATACCGTCCTTCAGTGGAAAAGATTAGCCGCGCGTCGTGGCGAATCAGAGTGTTGTGGAACCGAGGCTTTCGTGAAGAGTATTCGTGTGACCCTTGGAACTAGCGCCACGTTCCACACCATGGGCGATGAAAAGAAGGTCGAGGGCAGCGGTATCGGAGGCACGCTGAACTTGGATGGGACGACAGAAACGATAAACCGGAATATACCCCTTCCACCTTTTGAGCAGTTCACTCCTCGTTTCGCCTGCCTTGGCGCGGATACTTGATGATTCTTTCAAAAATCGTCAATCTACTAGGTGCTGTGAATACATGGAAAGGGAAAGAATATTCTCAAGCTTGCCTTTCTGGTCGTCGCTCGACGGTGGATCGTTTGATGAGAATGAGACGAGCCTTACAGCGAGGTGGAAATGTTGTTATAGGCGCCCGTCATCGAGATCCGGGCAATGATTTCTCCTGTAAACCGAAGATGACACCAATGATTCAAGCGATAACTGACCCATTATGAGAGTCGCGTGTAATGGGGAAAGATAATCAACTCGCCAGCACGTTCCGATCCGAAGGGTGTACTTCGTGTCACCCCCGTCAAGGATCGCTCACGTTGTGCTGTATGCACCATAGCTGAAATATTATATAGACGGTACAGGCTATGCTCTTCGTTGTCGTCGTCTGGGGAGTTTTTGAAAGTGGTTTGTGGGAGCGTTTGAGTCAAAAACGCGTGGACAATCTGTACGGTATGAGAGATGGGAGATCATCGATCATCCTTTTTCGTAGACGTGCAGACTGTTGACTAGGACTACCGAGAATATCCAGGGCCCAAGAGTTATGAGAGACGATGAAGAGATGTGAAGAACTAACTATTGGCGAGAGTGTAGGTTGCGGCTTCGGCAATGTCCGGCTCGGTCCGATGTGGCGTGCTTTTTTGAACGCGTCCGTCCGACGTTCCTCACTACCAGAATACCTTGGAAATTTTCTCCGGCGCCTCTGCATCCTGCTCGAGACGAAGATATTCTTAATGAACGATATTCCATCGCACGTCGGTTAGGTGCAGGCTTTGGAACGGTTGGAAGGCGAAGCGACCATAGTGCGTACATTGACTCTGCCTTGTTTCTGCAGTACTAATTCTCGACAGTCGTGTCCCTGTCGAATATGAGGCCCTCTTATTCGGCCTCTCATGTCCTCGCTGCTGTCAGTGGAGATCTCGCCCGGTATACCAGCAGGCATGAGGGTATGCCATTCTACTTCTTCGCAGTAATTTTATCAACTCCTCTTCCAGTGGCGGCTCAACGTCAACGTTCACATCGAAGGCGATTAGGAAACCCTCCTGTCCGCTTGCTGCTCCGTGTCGACACTACAAATTACCCCAACATCCAGAACCACACAGGTATCGACCTCAGCCACGAGCCACAATCCCAGAGACACGCTGACTATCGCAATCTCGTCGGAGTGCACAACTTCCTCTTCGTGCAGCCCGGCGACGATGTTCTGCTCCTTCCATTCCTCCAGTGCCTCCCCGCATTATCGAGTCACATGAAGACCGAATAGGCCAAATCGAAGCCTCCTCGCCAAAGACCCACACCGTCCGTTCCTCCAATCTCTGCACCACCCTCTCTTACGCGATACGAGTAGTCGCATCGCCCTTCTCTCGACAGCTATAACATCTCCAGCAAACGCGGGAAGACTGCCGATGAAGACGATATCAATCAACTTCAAGCCGGATCATGGCGGAGGAGGAGGAGGAGATGAGCTGCCGCATGTCATATGTAGAGGCCATCTAGACTCGGTCTCATGCGTGCAATAGCACTTTGGGGTATGCTACCGTGACCATCGAAGCCGCGCCGTCGCCACCGAGGACCCGGCCTCCTACTTTGACATTCTCATCCTCGCACCAGTTGACGAGATCAAACGAGTGTGATGTCTTCCGTGTCGCTACCGTCAATCCCAAAACCCCTTCCTCGAGCCTGTTTTAGTCGGAGGGATTTCCGCAGTTCTTCTCTACCCATCGCCTTTGTAGGTGCCGGATCGATCAACATCAGGCGGAGAAGCGGAAGAGGGGAGATCAAACGGACGGTCTCTTGCCCCACAAATTTGACGTGAGGAACGAACGGCTCAAATTTGTGACCGGCCAAGTTAAGCAAAGAGCAGTGATGCTCGATTGCGTTCCCCATTGTTTTGGTTGGCAGGTAGTGCCAAACAACACGATCGCTTCGCGGTTTTCTGTCCGCAATCATTTTCACTTTCTTCTAGTCGCTCCATTTCTCAATCACTTCGCTCTCCTTTTGATCTTTGCTTATCTGCTCAAATGTCCATTCCTCCTGCTGGTTTCAATGCATCTGGACCACCGGTTCCTCCTCTCAAACACCGGAAGGACAAGACACATGGAGACGCCGCCTCCAGGACTCGGATGGCATCATGGAACGTCAATCGCAAGAGGGCGCTGAATACATTGGTGGATGCTGCTAACAAGGAGCGGCTAGACAAACACGGCCAGCAGGGTCGCTCTCCTGCTTCCTCGCTGGCGTCACTGGTAACTACCGAGGGCTCGGAGCATGGGACTCCGCCTGGGTCTCCCAAGAGCGGCAGTCCATCTTCCATTTTACAGGCTCTTGCTAAGATTACCCCAAGGTCAAGGGGCATCTTTTCAGGTATCTTAGGCTTGAAGAAGAGACCACGCGACGCAGCGGACGACTCCCCCAAGGACGTCCTGGAGAAGCGGAAGAAGTTCTTCAACTGCGATGAAGAGGTCGAGCGGCAACCAGGATCCTCTTTCCACTTCGAAGGCTTCCATGCTGAGCTCTACCGCCTGGCCGACGCTAAGCAATACATCCCCATCCACCTCTTCACTCTAGCCAACCTCACCATCATCCAGAGAGAAGGCAACACGCTTCCCATGAAGAAGATTCAAGACCGTGGCTCAGGGAAAACCACTGTTCTAGATGTCTCCAACACCAGATTCGGCAAGGAGGAGAACCTCACTGAATTGCAGTGGTGCGACGCATCTCCCCGGTATGTCGACTTCTTGCTTTTGCTGCGAACAACCCCTGGGGGCTTGGTGGACCCGACCTGGTCTAAACGGTGGCACGACCACTTCCTTTTCTTCCATAACCTTGTTGACTTCTCAGTCGTCTTTGAGGCGATCCTAGCGACGGACATCAAGCTCAGGATTGACTATCACAATTCTGACAAGGGCTTCAAGTTCTCACAGCCATACTATGCCTTGGAGCTCTCTTCGACCAAGGAACGGCTCCGCGATGAGAGGGACCATAAACGGGAGGAGGAATATGCGCGCCTTCGCAGCCAACTCGCCACTCAGCAAAGCTCCCGTTCACTTGCCTCATCCTTCCGCCAGGGTACAGGGAAGATTATGTCTTCCTTTTGGAGGAGCGACACGGGCACCTCTTCACCCGACGCCGCAGTCTGCCTTATATGCGCCAGGAGAGGGCACCGTGTGCACCAATGCAAGTTCAACTCATTCGAGTCTGGCCAACCTACCAAGTGTGTATTCGTTCCCGGGGACAGGGGAGGCATTGTGCCAAAATCGGGTACTGAAAAGCTCTGCATTTCGTGGAACGTCTCGCATGACAGAGGCACCCGCTGTTCCCACGGCGTCCCACCCCTCCATATCTGCTCGTTCTGCCTTGCTCACGACCACCACGCCTTCTCTTGGCGATGCACCGCCGAGCCCAAGCCTGTCTCTTCCTCCACCTGATATCTCGGTCTCGTCTTCAATTCGCAACCGCATCATCACGCCATACAATCCTGAAGCCTTCCAGTCTCTTCTTGCAAAACACGATATGACCGAGCGTCATCCTGATCTTGTCCACAAACTATGCTACGGGTTTCCCATGGGCGACTTCCCCCCACTCCGTCAGACGGTCATCTTTCCCAATAGAACATCTTCCCCAGAACACAAAAAATTCATTGACGACTACCTTCAGGAAGAATCAGATGCAGGCCATATGTCGGGACCTCTAACCAGAGCTGAGGTGGAGGCTATCTTGGGGCCATTCCAATGTTCCCCGCTCTCAGTCAACGTACAAGAGCAAGCCCGGGTGAGGAACCGAAGCTACGTGTGGTCAGGAACCTCTCCAAGGGATCAAAAGATGTCCCTTCTACGAATGATTATATTGATACCGAAAAGTTTCCTACACGCTTTGGCTCCGCCACACAGGTGGCTGATATTGTAAGTCTCCCACTCCTTGACTTGTACATTCGTACATCCTTCTGTACATTCGTACACCTTCTTTGTACATTCGTACCCTTGGGATACCATTGTGGCATTACTAGTGCTTCCTGCCATTACGGCGAGCAACACCCATATTACCGCGGTTCCGAATTACAATTTAAACGTCTTGATGTTTGCCCACACAATTGAGATCTGACATTATGTCCCTTAGATTTCGTGCGCTCCGCCAGGTGCCCAGGCCATGACACTGGACATCGCAAAATTCCACCGTACCTGCCCAATTCTCCCCCTCCACAAACCATACTTCGTAGTTCAAGGCTTGCATGGCTTCTTTATAGATCATGGATGCCCTTTTGGCTGCGCCTCTTCAGAAGGCAATGCGGGATCCATTGCAAACGCCATCATGGACATTTGGGAAGCCGAGAAGGTGTCCCCGGCCGTCAAATGGGTTGATGATCTAAACGTCTTTCGTTTCCCATCGGATGGGGATGCCGTGGCTGGTTTTGAATACCCTTACAACATGGAATCAGCGAAGAAACTCATCGCCCCACTCTGCGTTCCATGGCACAAAACCAAATGGTCTGACTTTGCTTCAATTTTCACTTACATCGGCATCCAGTGGGACATCGAGAACAAACGCGCCTCGCTACCAGAACATAAGCGACTCAAATTCCTTCATCGAGTTCGCCACTTTATAGACCTGTACTCCAATCATCAATGTCTGCTGGCACCAGTCCTTTCTCTCCAGGGCTCTTTAGTCCACATTTCTTTCGTTTACCCTCTCGGTAGCTCTCATTTACCATCTATCTTCTCTTTTGCATCAAGCTTCAATGAAAACCCCTACACTCGCCGCTACCCATCCAGTCCCATGATTCGAGATTTGCAGTGGTGGGAGAAGACGCTGTCGACGCCAGGCATATTCCGCTCCCTTCAACCAAAAGGTCCATGTTTGGACTGGGATATTTCTGTCGACGCTTCAACAGACTGGGGCATAGGTATTGTTGTTAACGGAAAGTGGGACGCTTGGCGTCTACGCCCAGGCTGGAAGTCAGAGGGAAGAAACATAGGGTGGCTCGAAGCATTGGCGGTAGAATTCATTATCTACGTCCTCGACGCCTGCGACATTAAGGAAGCGAATGTTCCGGTCAATTCTGATAACCAAGGTGTCATTGGTGCCTTCGAGAAAGGCCATAGTCGCAGCATCTCAGTCAACCTCTCCATTCAGCGTAGCGCTGTCATCTTAGCCGCCAGAGGCATTGCCCTGTCACTTTCCTATATTGAATCGGCCAAGAACCCGGCAGACCCCATCTCGCGCGGAGATCTGGGGTCTCCCGCGGCAAGGCTCACCACCTTTTTCCAGCTCCCAGATGAGCTTACTCCCTTTATTTGTCATGTTTAGGTTCGATCCATTCTTCTCAGGTCGTCCATTTGGAGTTCTGACCTCTTTCTAGATACAACTCAATGACTTCCCCGGCAGTACGTCCTGTCGAGGCCACTGGTAAAGAATCGGAAACATCTTCCATTCCCCTGTGCCTACCTACTGGTCGAACAAAAGCTAGAAAGCCCCGTGCAGGCTGCGAAATTAACTATAATGAATACCGACCATTCGTCCCTTCTGAAGAACGTCTTTTTTGCTGGACATCGCCTCACTCCATCTCCTTCGATGAAAACCTCTACAAATCACTTCCTCATGATGCCGCTGTCATCCAATCTCTCATTCGCACCACCCATGAAGTTGCTACTCTCCGTAACTACAGTGCTGGTCTTCTAAGATTTCACCAGTTTGCCGACAAACGTGGTATCCCAGAGTCACAGCGAATGCCGGCCTCATACTTGCTTCTTTCCGCCTTCGTAGCTGATGCTTCAGTCAATAAGACACCAGGAAAAACCATTGGTGCATGGATGTCAGGCCTTCGTGCATGGCATGAAATCAATTCAGCCACATGGGCAGGTGGAGATGAATTTGTTGTCCACATCAAAACAGCTGCTGCAAAGCAGGGTGCCCGTCCTTCTCATCCTAAACGCCGTCCCGTCACTTTGGAACATCTATTTGCCCTATGCGAAGGCCTTCAGATGACAAACTCCTTTGATGTTGCTGTCTGGGCAGTAGCACTCTGCGCCTTCTGGGGGTGCTGCCAACTTGGAGAATTGACTATCCCCTCCCGTAACGCCTTCGACGAATGTCTACATGTTGCAAAATCCACCCATATCACCTTCTGCAGGCATCTTGGTGGCACTGAGTCAGCCCAATTCCATATTCCGTGGGCAAAGATGGAACGTCATGAAGGTGCAGACCTGATATTTACGGCAAGGGAGGATCTCTGTCCTGTCCAAGCCCTCCGTGCACATCTTGAAGCAAGCAAAGACGTTCCTGGCAATGCTCCGCTATTTGCTTTCAAGACAGCTGACCTGACCTGGGCTCCAATGGTCAAGGATTGGTTCCTCAAGCGTTGTCGAGACATATGGGAGCCACTTCACCTGGACTTTATCCATGGTCATAGCTTCAGGCCTGGAGGCGCAATGGAACTGTTGTTGGCTGGTGTCCCACCTGAGACTGTCGCAAAGCAGGGCCGCTGGAAATCATTGGCATTCCTAATTTACTGGCGCAAATTGGAGGACCTAATTCCCTCAATGATTGCCAAGTCATATGACCCATCTCGCATAGCCGATCTGAAAAAATCGTTCGAACAATTCCGTATTAACCATAAATTGCCATCAGACATTCAGATAGATTGACTGTATTTAGCTCGCATTTCCGTACTTGCATGAATCAATTCTTTCGAGCATTAGCTCTGGGTTGGGGGTTCTGGAACTAGCTGCACGTCATCCCGTCTTGTTGGGAGCTCATGCTCTGGGATGGGTAGTTCCTGGTTTGACGCAGCAGTTACTTCCGTTCACACCTACGCTGCTCACGCTTCAGGTCTCCCGATCACCTGAGCTCTCGGCTTCTCCCGCAAGTCTCGTTGTCAGTACCTTCACACTCTCGACTTGTTGAAACTTCTGGACGCCGAGTTCTCTCCCCCCAAACCCAAGAAATCACAGATTTCTTGTTCATTCACTTGACAATATCTATTCCATATTTCATCCTCTCTAAACGTCCTACCTCTACAGCTTAACTTGGTGATGCCAGGTGGCTGGTGGAGTCGGTGGATGATCACAGTACCAGTGGTTGCGAGAGATGTTCGACGAAGAGTTTTGCGACGTATTGGTCTGCCGCTCTTGCTGGTAATACATCGAAAGCTGTTTGCTTGCTTGTTAGAACCCCGGCGTTCCTTTTTGGGACCTTGTCCGGCTATCTAAACTCTAAACTCTGTCATTCTGTGCCGAGCGGAGATTACTATTGGCGAACCATGAAACTGGTGGGTCTATCTTATCATTTGACCTCCCAGAGAAATCTAAACTCTTCGACCTCAGGCTGTTTTACTTTCACCCAGCCAGCGATGCCCTTTTCCGTAACGCGC
>FTRY01000127.1:0-15706 GCA_900157415.1 Armillaria cepistipes
TTTATGTTTATTGTTAATTAATATTCAATATTATTTTTAATAAATTGTAAGAATGTAATTTAGCAAAATAAAGGATATTTATCGAAATGTGGGAATATCTTTTCTATGAATTCCTTTCTAGAAGAAACTACTAAATTAGCAGTATTATCTTTAACATCTACATTAATTTTTCCACAATCTCAAAAAGATTGAATAGCATCTAGAACAAATTTAGAATCTAAATCTGTTGTTATAGTTAAATTAGGTATAAAAACTACTTTTCCTTCTGGAGAAGTTGATATTATACAACTGAAAGAGCCATCGGTTTGAACTAGGCCTTTATATAACCTGGAGTTAAATAAAGTTTTGGTTCATAAAGTTAAATATATTTGTAGCGATTTTAACGTATTACCCTTTTATTAGGGATGGAATTTATTTTTAATTTTATAGTTTTATTTATTTGGACTATTTTACTAAGGTCTGGGGGGCTAGCCCTCCTTAGTGGCTAATGGGTGTTACAAATACCAAGTCGAACCAACAACTTCCTAGTTATTATTAAATAAAACATAAGGTATATAAAATTAAATGATTTAGGTAATTCCTTACTTTACCTTTAAATTTTAACTATTTCATAGTTAGTAGACTATTTCATAACTCTAAATTACCAGTTCCATTTAAGTAAAAGAGTTTAAAGTGTATAGTCGTTGAAGAAATTTAAATAGTTCTTGCAAGTTACCCATTAACATATGGTTATTTTTTCTGTTTTCATCCAGCATATCCATCTTTAGGGACTTCTTGCATATTGATTTATTTATTATAGTGAACTCAGTAGTCTTTTGAACTTTTGGGTTAAGCTCACTTCACAACTGTATAAGATTTTGTCACGTCCTTGATTTTCACTTAACAATCTATTGGGGCAAAATTAAATTTAACATATTTAGACTAATATTTACTATATCAGACCGGCTACTTCTGCAATTTGCAGCACTGCTAGCCTTGCGCACAGGAAGTTCGTTGAGGGGTTAATTTATATAATTTTTCTCAATTGTTTAGACTAAGAGACCGGAAAGTCTTTTTCTACTTCTATTTCTTCGCTTTCTTCTTTAAAAATTTTTCTTCGGCTATTCATACCTTTTGAAATTTGTAACATTTTTTGTCGTCCTTCTTCTGATTCATATATTTTGAGATCCGAGTATTCAATTAAACTTTTTCAATCTTTAAAATCTAAAGCTTTAGTGGTATATAAAGGGTATTTATTAAAAAAAGGAATTATTTGACTTTTATTCATACTTCTAGTATTTACTTCAAAAGCAATAACCGAGTTAAGACTCTTTTTGTTCCTTTCTTTATAGTAATCAAAGGCTGATTCAAATGATCCGTCTACAGATAAAGGATATAATTTACCTCCACCAAAATATTTTACTAATAAAGCCATAATATGGTAATCATGAACATTTTGATATATAGCAAAAGCACACACGTTACTATTTCCTGTAGGTCTAATGTAAAAGTTAAAATTACCTTCACCATCGGCAAAAGATTGAATTCACTCAGGTACTAATTCTATTTTTTTGCTTTGATCTTTACTATAATTCCATTTATCTAAAAAAGTTCGTTTAGTATTCATTTGACTTACAATTTCCTTAATCTTTTTTAAACCTTCTTCCTTTAAATGTTCACCAGATTCCATAAGTAAAATTACTTTTTTAAAATCCAAATAATTTAAATGTTTAGATGTAACTAAAGGATATTTATCGAAATGTGGAATCACTAAATTAATTATGTCCTTTAAATTACTTATTTTATATCTAGATACTGATTTACTTTTATTGGAAAAACTTATAGATCCTTTACCTTTAAAATACTCTTTAATTGAATTTAATAAGTTTATTGAATTAGAATGTTGTTTAATTTCGGCTGAAAAAGTTACAGAATATCCTAATTTCATTTTTTTATTTGAATAAATAGAAATATTAAAACAACCTTCACCATCATAATAGCCAGTAATGTTCCAGGGCCGCAAGGGATATATTTCGTTATTAATTTTATTTATATTTTGTATTTTTTTCATTACTTAGTTTAGTTTTATATTTTAAACCCATAACCCAGCCACCCTCGGTAATTAAAGTACAAAAATAAAAAATATTAATTTAGATCTATATCTTATATGTTAAATTTATTTTGGACTTTGTCTTTATTTTATATTAAATAAAACGATTTACGTAAAGTCTCTGAGGGAATTGTACCCTACAATTTTCTCTATTAATTCTAGTGCCTAAAATTTTAAGGATTAGGTAGCCACTACTGCTTCACATCGCAACTGCAGCAGGTAATTTTAGAATTATCAAATATGAAGTTATGAGATAATAATATCTATTTATATTTTAGAGGGTCATTGTAAATAGTGAATTTGGAATCTGTTAAATTTAATTAACTAGATTAGGCCCTATTAATATAATTAATTTTATATTTATAGTTCGATTGACCTTGATCTGTGTTCTCGGCTGTTTCCGTCTTGACTACTCAACTTAGCATGAGCAGTCTGAATATCTACTATCAATTTATGTAATTTCGAGTTTCGCTTCCAAAGGTAAGATTTTAACATCCCTCAACCTAAACGCCAAAAAGATTTATGGATGTAATAAATATTATAACATATTAAACTCTTTTTTTGTTTGGAATTGCCTTTCTGTACCTCCATAAATCTCTTTTTGTAGATGTCATACTAAAATATGTTTCGGTAGAAAACCAGATAGCACCAGGTCAGATTGGCATTTCACCGCTTACCTAAACTCATCGGAGAATAATGCAACATTCACCCGTTCGATCCATTATAATCTGGTCTAGGTAAGATCACCTGGCTTCGGGTCTAATAAAAGTAACTAATCCAACACTACATTATAATTAAATATATATATTTTCTTATTAGAAAGATTGATTGTTTAAATTTATTGGTTAGGTTTATTTTATATTTAATTTGATAGTTTAGTCGCTTTCGCTAGGGCTTTTAACCTTGCTACTCTTATTAACTTGCTGACCATTATGCAAAAGGTACGCCGTCATTCAATGAATTTTTAGAATTTCGACTGCTTATAGAGTTACTAATTCATATCTATTTCAACCATTGTTTACCACTTGTCTTTTTCATTCTTTTCCTTTACAGTACTTTTCACTATCACTAAATTTATAATACTTAGCCTTAGAGGATGGTTCCCTGTGTTCCAAAGTTTATTTTACTTATTTCTTCCATTATGATTGTATTCTAGATAGCCTGTATGTCGGACTACCTTCCAGTTAACTAATAGTTAGATGTGATGGACTGGCGGCACTCATTTTTTTAAACAAATTAAAATTAACTTTAACAAAAATTTGTTTAATTTTTACTTTTATTATTATTTAGAGTTCATTACTTATAAATTTACAGGACTAATGATTTTTACCTATTTTAGATTTCAATTTTATATATAATTTAGGCTGTTCCGATTTCACTCACCATTACTTTCGGAGTCTCGGTTGATTTCTTTCTTTCCTTAATAAATGTTTTACTAGGAAGTAATTAATAAATTTGGTTTACCTTAGGATTTTTTTCTATAAAAATTTAATTTTCATTTATGGCGCGCCAGATACATAAAAGATTTAAATTTTTAATAGAAAAAATTAAGGTAAACAAATTTATAATACTTCCTGAAGTAAAAATTTTATAAAAAAAAAAATCAACAGAGAAAGAATGTGAGTGAAATCGAACAAAATTAATAAAAAAAATCTAAAAATAAAAATATACGTAAAAAAAATGAACTAAATAATAATAAAAGAAAAAAAACAAATTTTTGTTAATTATTTTTTTGTTTAAAATGATGGCGAGTCCATCACATGGCTAACTTATTAGTTAGAAAGTGGTATACTGGTAGTTTGCTTCTCGACAATAAAAGCCAGCGCTGCATGCTAGGCTAATACTAAAATTCTTATTTAACTGGAAGGAATGACTAAGTACAATGAGTGTAAACTTGTTGGAACACAGGGAACCATCCTCTAAGGCTAAGTATTATAAATTTAGTGATAGTGAAAAGTACTGTAAAGGAAAAGAATGAAAAAGACAAGTGGTAAACAATGTGTTGAAATAGATATGAATTAGTAACTCTATAAGCAGTCGAAATTCTAAAAATTCATTGAATGACGGCGTACCTTTTGCATAATGGGTCAGCAAGTTAATAAGAGTAGCAAGGTTAAAAGCCCTAGCGAAAGCGACTAAACTATCAAATTAAATATAAAATAAACCTAACCAATAAAATTTAAACAATCAATCTTTCTAATAAGAAAATATATATATTTAATTATAATGTAGTGTTGGATTAGTTACTTTTATTAGACCCGAAGCCAGGTGATCTTACCTAGACCAGATTATAATGGATCGAACGGGTGAATGTTGCATTATTCTCCGATGAGTTTAGGTAAGCGGTGAAATGCCAATCTGACCTGGTGCTATCTGGTTTTCTACCGAAACATATTTTAGTATGACATCTACAAAAAGAGATTTATGGAGGTACAGAAAGGCAATTCCAAACAAAAAAAAGAGTTTAATATGTTATAATATTTATTACATCCATAAATCTTTTTGGCGTTTAGGTTGAGGGGATGTTAAAATCTTACCTTTGGAAGCGAAACTCGAAATTACATAAATTGATAGTAGATATTCAGACTGCTCATGCTAAGTTGAGTAGTCAAGACGGAAACAGCCGAGAACACAGATCAAGGTCAATCGAACTATAAATATAAAATTAATTATATTAATAGGGCCTAATCTAGTTAATTAAATTTAACAGATTCCAAATTCACTATTTACAATGACCCTCTAAAATATAAATAGATATTATTATCTCATAACTTCATATTTGATAATTCTAAAATTACCTGCTGCAGTTGCGATGTGAAGCAGTAGTGGCTACCTAATCCTTAAAATTTTAGGCACTAGAATTAATAGAGAAAATTGTAGGGTACAATTCCCTCAGAGACTTTACGTAAATCGTTTTATTTAATATAAAATAAAGACAAAGTCCAAAATAAATTTAACATATAAGATATAGATCTAAATTAATATTTTTTATTTTTGTACTTTAATTACCGAGGGTGGCTGGGTTATGGGTTTAAAATATAAAACTAAACTAAGTAATGAAAAAAATACAAAATATAAATAAAATTAATAACGAAATATATCCCTTGCGGCCCTGGAACATTACTGGCTATTATGATGGTGAAGGTTGTTTTAATATTTCTATTTATTTAAAAAAATGAAATTAGGATATTCTGTAACTTTTTCAGCCGAAATTAAACAACATTCTAATTCAATAAACTTATTAAATTCAATTAAAGAGTATTTTAAAGGTAAAGGATCTATAAGTTTTTCCAATAAAAGTAAATCAGTATCTAGATATAAAATAAGTAATTTAAAGGACATAATTAATTTAGTGATTCCACATTTCGATAAATATCCTTTAGTTACATCTAAACATTTAAATTATTTGGATTTTAAAAAAGTAATTTTACTTATGGAATCTGGTGAACATTTAAAGGAAGAAGGTTTAAAAAAGATTAAGGAAATTGTAAGTCAAATGAATACTAAACGAACTTTTTTAGATAAATGGAATTATAGTAAAGATCAAAGCAAAAAAATAGAATTAGTACCTGAGTGAATTCAATCTTTTGCCGATGGTGAAGGTAATTTTAACTTTTACATTAGACCTACAGGAAATAGTAACGTGTGTGCTTTTGCTATATATCAAAATGTTCATGATTACCATATTATGGCTTTATTAGTAAAATATTTTGGTGGAGGTAAATTATATCCTTTATCTGTAGACGGATCATTTGAATCAGCCTTTGATTACTATAAAGAAAGGAACAAAAAGAGTCTTAACTCGGTTATTGCTTTTGAAGTAAATACTAGAAGTATGAATAAAAGTCAAATAATTCCTTTTTTTAATAAATACCCTTTATATACCACTAAAGCTTTAGATTTTAAAGATTGAAAAAGTTTAATTGAATACTCGGATCTCAAAATATATGAATCAGAAGAAGGACGACAAAAAATGTTACAAATTTCAAAAGGTATGAATAGCCGAAGAAAAATTTTTAAAGAAGAAAGCGAAGAAATAGAAGTAGAAAAAGACTTTCCGGTCTCTTAGTCTAAACAATTGAGAAAAATTATATAAATTAACCCCTCAACGAACTTCCTGTGCGCAAGGCTAGCAGTGCTGCAAATTGCAGAAGTAGCCGGTCTGATATAGTAAATATTAGTCTAAATATGTTAAATTTAATTTTGCCCCAATAGATTGTTAAGTGAAAATCAAGGACGTGACAAAATCTTATACAGTTGTGAAGTGAGCTTAACCCAAAAGTTCAAAAGACTACTGAGTTCACTATAATAAATAAATCAATATGCAAGAAGTCCCTAAAGATGGATATGCTGGATGAAAACAGAAAAAATAACCATATGTTAATGGGTAACTTGCAAGAACTATTTAAATTTCTTCAACGACTATACACTTTAAACTCTTTTACTTAAATGGAACTGGTAATTTAGAGTTATGAAATAGTCTACTAACTATGAAAATAGTTAAAATTTAAAGGTAAAGTAAGGAATTACCTAAATCATTTAATTTTATATACCTTATGTTTTATTTAATAATAACTAGGAAGTTGTTGGTTCGACTTGGTATTTGTAACACCCATTAGCCACTAAGGAGGGCTAGCCCCCAGACCTTAGTAAAATAGTCCAAATAAATAAAACTATAAAATTAAAAATAAATTCCATCCCTAATAAAAGGGTAATACGTTAAAATCGCTACAAATATATTTAACTTTATGAACCAAAACTTTATTTTAACTCCAGGTTATATAACAGGCCTAGTTCAAACCGATGGCTCTTTCAGTTGTATAATATCAACTTCTCCAGAAGGAAAAGTAGTTTTTATACCTAATTTAACTATAACAACAGATTTAGATTCTAAATTTGTTCTAGATGCTATTCAATCTTTTTGAGATTGTGGAAAAATTAATGTAGATGTTAAAGATAATACTGCTAATTTAGTAGTTTCTTCTAGAAAGGAATTCATAGAAAAGATATTCCCACATTTCGATAAATATCCTTTATTTTGTGCTAAATTACATTCTTACAATTTATTAAAAATAATAATTGAATATTTAATTAACAATAAACATAAAACTGAAGAAGGTAAGAAAGAAATAGCAATAATGGCTTTATCTATGAATACTGCAACTCAAACTAGAAAATTAGATAGAATAAAAACTATTCGCTCTACGTTAGATATATCTGATAATATTCCATTAATTCCTAATACAATAAATAGTATAACCACCCAATAACTAATGATAACATATCAGGAATCATTGATGGCGATGGTTCATTTTGAGTATCGTTTCAAAAAAATGGTTTAATTCAAACCGGATTCAGTATCACAGCAGATAATGCCTCTTTACCCTTACTTAAAGATATTCAAAACCAATTTAAAAATATAGGTTCTATACAATATAAAACAACAACTTTTTCAGTTTATTTTATTCGTAGCTTAAAGGATATTATCAATATTTTAATTCCTTTTGTGGATGCTAATCCATTGTTTTCTGAAAGAGCAAATCACTATAAAATATTTAAAGAAGTTAGTATAATTTTAAGTAAAGAAAAACCATTAACATTAGAAACAAAATTAAAAATAGTTGAATTAGCCTATAACGCCAATAAAAATGGAAAAAGACGTAGGTTAACTAAATCTGATTATATTAAATTGTTATATGATAACAATACTGGAACAGCTTTGTAACAAAAACCCACTAATTTAAACATAATCTTAACCCCCTAAAGATAAAATATTTAATACCCGACCCTACCTCTGCTTCTTTTTTTTGCAGTAGGGCAAGCCGGAAAACCAGGCTGGGTCGATTAAAGCGAGTTGCCTAACAGCAAGCACTACTTTTCTCTGCAAGAGGAGAGTAGAAAATTCTTATAGTTAAGAATAAAAAAATGCAGCGCAGGAATTTAACAAATATATACATTATTATAAGTATAAGGGTAGTAAAGTTAGCTGCTACCCGTCTAGAGATAGATGGAAATTTAAATCAAAACTATATGCTGGGAGTATGAGATAAATTGTAAATTAAAACAATAATAAATTTTACATTAGTCTCTTCCCTTGCTGATTAATGAAAAATAAATTTTGTTATGACATGTTTAGCATATAGTTTTGATTAAATTTCCATCTATCTCTAGACGGGGTAGCAGCTAACTTTACTACCCTTATACTTATAATAATGTATATATTTGTTAAATTCCTGCGCTGCATTTTTTATTCTTAACTATAAGAATTTTCTACTCTCCTCTTGCAGAGAAAAGTAGTGCTTGCTGTTAGGCAACTCGCTTTAATCGACCCAGCCTGGTTTTCCGGCTTGCCCTACTGCAAAAAAAGAAGCAGAGGTAGGGTCGGGTATTAAATATTTTATCTTTAGGGGGTTAAGATTATGTTTAAATTAGTGGGGTTTTTGTTACAAAGCTGTTCCAGTATTGTTATCATATAACAATTTAATATAATCAGATTTAGTTAACCTACGTCTTTTTCCATTTTTATTGGCGTTATAGGCTAATTCAACTATTTTTAATTTTGTTTCTAATGTTAATGGTTTTTCTTTACTTAAAATTATACTAACTTCTTTAAATATTTTATAGTGATTTGCTCTTTCAGAAAACAATGGATTAGCATCCACAAAAGGAATTAAAATATTGATAATATCCTTTAAGCTACGAATAAAATAAACTGAAAAAGTTGTTGTTTTATATTGTATAGAACCTATATTTTTAAATTGGTTTTGAATATCTTTAAGTAAGGGTAAAGAGGCATTATCTGCTGTGATACTGAATCCGGTTTGAATTAAACCATTTTTTTGAAACGATACTCAAAATGAACCATCGCCATCAATGATTCCTGATATGTTATCATTAGTTATTGGGGTGGTTATACTATTTATTGTATTAGGAATTAATGGAATATTATCAGATATATCTAACGTAGAGCGAATAGTTTTTATTCTATCTAATTTTCTAGTTTGAGTTGCAGTATTCATAGATAAAGCCATTATTGCTATTTCTTTCTTACCTTCTTCAGTTTTATGTTTATTGTTAATTAAATATTCAATTATTATTTTTAATAAATTGTAAGAATGTAATTTAGCACAAAATAAAGGATATTTATCGAAATGTGGGAATATCTTTTCTATGAATTCCTTTCTAGAAGAAACTACTAAATTAGCAGTATTATCTTTAACATCTACATTAATTTTTCCACAATCTCAAAAAGATTGAATAGCATCTAGAACAAATTTAGAATCTAAATCTGTTGTTATAGTTAAATTAGGTATAAAAACTACTTTTCCTTCTGGAGAAGTTGATATTATACAACTGAAAGAGCCATCGGTTTGAACTAGGCCTGTTATATAACCTGGAGTTAAAATAAAGTTTTGGTTCATAAAGTTAAATATATTTGTAGCGATTTTAACGTATTACCCTTTTATTAGGGATGGAATTTATTTTTAATTTTATAGTTTTATTTATTTGGACTATTTTACTAAGGTCTGGGGGCTAGCCCTCCTTAGTGGCTAATGGGTGTTACAAATACCAAGTCGAACCAACAACTTCCTAGTTATTATTAAATAAAACATAAGGTATATAAAATTAAATGATTTAGGTAATTCCTTACTTTACCTTTAAATTTTAACTATTTTCATAGTTAGTAGACTATTTCATAACTCTAAATTACCAGTTCCATTTAAGTAAAAGAGTTTAAAGTGTATAGTCGTTGAAGAAATTTAAATAGTTCTTGCAAGTTACCCATTAACATATGGTTATTTTTTCTGTTTTCATCCAGCATATCCATCTTTAGGGACTTCTTGCATATTGATTTATTTATTATAGTGAACTCAGTAGTCTTTTGAACTTTTGGGTTAAGCTCACTTCACAACTGTATAAGATTTTGTCACGTCCTTGATTTTCACTTAACAATCTATTGGGGCAAAATTAAATTTAACATATTTAGACTAATATTTACTATATCAGACCGGCTACTTCTGCAATTTGCAGCACTGCTAGCCTTGCGCACAGGAAGTTCGTTGAGGGTTAATTTATATAATTTTTCTCAATTGTTTAGACTAAGAGACCGGAAAGTCTTTTTCTACTTCTATTTCTTCGCTTTCTTCTTTAAAAATTTTTCTTCGGCTATTCATACCTTTTGAAATTTGTAACATTTTTTGTCGTCCTTCTTCTGATTCATATATTTTGAGATCCGAGTATTCAATTAAACTTTTTCAATCTTTAAAATCTAAAGCTTTAGTGGTATATAAAGGGTATTTATTAAAAAAAGGAATTATTTGACTTTTATTCATACTTCTAGTATTTACTTCAAAAGCAATAACCGAGTTAAGACTCTTTTTGTTCCTTTCTTTATAGTAATCAAAGGCTGATTCAAATGATCCGTCTACAGATAAAGGATATAATTTACCTCCACCAAAATATTTTACTAATAAAGCCATAATATGGTAATCATGAACATTTTGATATATAGCAAAAGCACACACGTTACTATTTCCTGTAGGTCTAATGTAAAAGTTAAAATTACCTTCACCATCGGCAAAAGATTGAATTCACTCAGGTACTAATTCTATTTTTTTGCTTTGATCTTTACTATAATTCCATTTATCTAAAAAAGTTCGTTTAGTATTCATTTGACTTACAATTTCCTTAATCTTTTTTAAACCTTCTTCCTTTAAATGTTCACCAGATTCCATAAGTAAAATTACTTTTTTAAAATCCAAATAATTTAAATGTTTAGATGTAACTAAAGGATATTTATCGAAATGTGGAATCACTAAATTAATTATGTCCTTTAAATTACTTATTTTATATCTAGATACTGATTTACTTTTATTGGAAAAACTTATAGATCCTTTACCTTTAAAATACTCTTTAATTGAATTTAATAAGTTTATTGAATTAGAATGTTGTTTAATTTCGGCTGAAAAAGTTACAGAATATCCTAATTTCATTTTTTTATTTGAATAAATAGAAATATTAAAACAACCTTCACCATCATAATAGCCAGTAATGTTCCAGGGCCGCAAGGGATATATTTCGTTATTAATTTTATTTATATTTTGTATTTTTTTCATTACTTAGTTTAGTTTTATATTTTAAACCCATAACCCAGCCACCCTCGGTAATTAAAGTACAAAAATAAAAAATATTAATTTAGATCTATATCTTATATGTTAAATTTATTTTGGACTTTGTCTTTATTTTATATTAAATAAAACGATTTACGTAAAGTCTCTGAGGGAATTGTACCCTACAATTTTCTCTATTAATTCTAGTGCCTAAAATTTTAAGGATTAGGTAGCCACTACTGCTTCACATCGCAACTGCAGCAGGTAATTTTAGAATTATCAAATATGAAGTTATGAGATAATAATATCTATTTATATTTTAGAGGGTCATTGTAAATAGTGAATTTGGAATCTGTTAAATTTAATTAACTAGATTAGGCCCTATTAATATAATTAATTTTATATTTATAGTTCGATTGACCTTGATCTGTGTTCTCGGCTGTTTCCGTCTTGACTACTCAACTTAGCATGAGCAGTCTGAATATCTACTATCAATTTATGTAATTTCGAGTTTCGCTTCCAAAGGTAAGATTTTAACATCCCCTCAACCTAAACGCCAAAAAGATTTATGGATGTAATAAATATTATAACATATTAAACTCTTTTTTTTGTTTGGAATTGCCTTTCTGTACCTCCATAAATCTCTTTTTGTAGATGTCATACTAAAATATGTTTCGGTAGAAAACCAGATAGCACCAGGTCAGATTGGCATTTCACCGCTTACCTAAACTCATCGGAGAATAATGCAACATTCACCCGTTCGATCCATTATAATCTGGTCTAGGTAAGATCACCTGGCTTCGGGTCTAATAAAATAACTAATCCAACACTACATTATAATTAAATATATATATTTCTTATTAGAAAATTGATTGTTTAAATTTTATTGGTTAGGTTTATTTATATTTAATTTGATAGTTATCAAACCTTGAAATTTATGCTAGTCAACCCTGCTTCAGAGGAGTTTTAGCGAAAGCGATTTAAACAATCAATCTTTCGTTACTTTTTATTAGACCCGAAGCCAGGTGATCTTACCTAGACCAGATTATAATGGATCGAACGGGTGAATGTTGCATTATTCTCCGATGAGTTTAGGTAAGCGGTGAAATGCCAATCTGACCTGGTGCTATCTGGTTTTCTACCGAAACATATTTTAGTATGACATCTACAAAAAGAGATTTATGGAGGTACAGAAAGGCAATTCCAAACAAAAAAAAGAGTTTAATATGTTATAATATTTATTACATCCATAAATCTTTTTGGCGTTTAGGTTGAGGGGATGTTAAAATCTTACCTTTGGAAGCGAAACTCGAAATTACATAAATTGATAGTAGATATTCAGACTGCTCATGCTAAGTTGAGTAGTCAAGACGGAAACAGCCGAGAACACAGATCAAGGTCAATCGAACTATAAATATAAAATTAATTATATTAATAGGGCCTAATCTAGTTAATTAAATTTAACAGATTCCAAATTCACTATTTACAATGACCCTCTAAAATATAAATAGATATTATTATCTCATAACTTCATATTTGATAATTCTAAAATTACCTGCTGCAGTTGCGATGTGAAGCAGTAGTGGCTACCTAATCCTTAAAATTTTAGGCACTAGAATTAATAGAGAAAATTGTAGGGTACAATTCCCTCAGAGACTTTACGTAAATCGTTTTATTTAATATAAAATAAAGACAAAGTCCAAAATAAATTTAACATATAAGATATAGATCTAAATTAATATTTTTTATTTTTGTACTTTAATTACCGAGGGTGGCTGGGTTATGGGTTTAAAATATAAAACTAAACTAAGTAATGAAAAAAATACAAAATATAAATAAAATTAATAACGAAATATATCCCTTGCGGCCCTGGAACATTACTGGCTATTATGATGGTGAAGGTTGTTTTAATATTTCTATTTATTCAAATAAAAAAATGAAATTAGGATATTCTGTAACTTTTTCAGCCGAAATTAAACAACATTCTAATTCAATAAACTTATTAAATTCAATTAAAGAGTATTTTAAAGGTAAAGGATCTATAAGTTTTTCCAATAAAAGTAAATCAGTATCTAGATATAAAATAAGTAATTTAAAGGACATAATTAATTTAGTGATTCCACATTTCGATAAATATCCTTTAGTTACATCTAAACATTTAAATTATTTGGATTTTAAAAAAGTAATTTTACTTATGGAATCTGGTGAACATTTAAAGGAAGAAGGTTTAAAAAAGATTAAGGAAATTGTAAGTCAAATGAATACTAAACGAACTTTTTTAGATAAATGGAATTATAGTAAAGATCAAAGCAAAAAAATAGAATTAGTACCTGAGTGAATTCAATCTTTTGCCGATGGTGAAGGTAATTTTAACTTTTACATTAGACCTACAGGAAATAGTAACGTGTGTGCTTTTGCTATATATCAAAATGTTCATGATTACCATATTATGGCTTTATTAGTAAAATATTTTGGTGGAGGTAAATTATATCCTTTATCTGTAGACGGATCATTTGAATCAGCCTTTGATTACTATAAAGAAAGGAACAAAAAGAGTCTTAACTCGGTTATTGCTTTTGAAGTAAATACTAGAAGTATGAATAAAAGTCAAATAATTCCTTTTTTTAATAAATACCCTTTATATACCACTAAAGCTTTAGATTTTAAAGATTGAAAAAGTTTAATTGAATACTCGGATCTCAAAATATATGAATCAGAAGAAGGACGACAAAAAATGTTACAAATTTCAAAAGGTATGAATAGCCGAAGAAAAATTTTTAAAGAAGAAAGCGAAGAAATAGAAGTAGAAAAAGACTTTCCGGTCTCTTAGTCTAAACAATTGAGAAAAATTATATAAATTAACCCCTCAACGAACTTCCTGTGCGCAAGGCTAGCAGTGCTGCAAATTGCAGAAGTAGCCGGTCTGATATAGTAAATATTAGTCTAAATATGTTAAATTTAATTTTGCCCCAATAGATTGTTAAGTGAAAATCAAGGACGTGACAAAATCTTATACAGTTGTGAAGTGAGCTTAACCCAAAAGTTCAAAAGACTACTGAGTTCACTATAATAAATAAATCAATATGCAAGAAGTCCCTAAAGATGGATATGCTGGATGAAAACAGAAAAAATAACCATATGTTAATGGGTAACTTGCAAGAACTATTTAAATTTCTTCAACGACTATACACTTTAAACTCTTTTACTTAAATGGAACTGGTAATTTAGAGTTATGAAATAGTCTACTAACTATGAAAATAGTTAAAATTTAAAGGTAAAGTAAGGAATTACCTAAATCATTTAATTTTATATACCTTATGTTTTATTTAATAATAACTAGGAAGTTGTTGGTTCGACTTGGTATTTGTAACACCCATTAGCCACTAAGGAGGGCTAGCCCCCAGACCTTAGTAAAATAGTCCAAATAAATAAAACTATAAAATTAAAAATAAATTCCATCCCTAATAAAAGGGTAATACGTTAAAATCGCTACAAATATATTTAACTTTATGAACCAAAACTTTATTTTAACTCCAGTTATATAACAGGCCTAGTTCAAACCGATGGCTCTTTCAGTTGTATAATATCAACTTCTCCAGAAGGAAAAGTAGTTTTTATACCTAATTTAACTATAACAACAGATTTAGATTCTAAATTTGTTCTAGATGCTATTCAATCTTTTTGAGATTGTGGAAAAATTAATGTAGATGTTAAAGATAATACTGCTAATTTAGTAGTTTCTTCTAGAAAGGAATTCATAGAAAAGATATTCCACATTTCGATAAATATCCTTTATTTTGTGCTAAATTACATTCTTACAATTTATTAAAAATAATAATTGAATATTTAATTAACAATAAACATAAAACTGAAGAAGGTAAGAAAGAAATAGCAATAATGGCTTTATCTATGAATACTGCAACTCAAACTAGAAAATTAGATAGAATAAAAACTATTCGCTCTACGTTAGATATATCTGATAATATTCCATTAATTCCTAATACAATAAATAGTATAACCACCCCAATAACTAATGATAACATATCAGGAATCATTGATGGCGATGGTTCATTTTGAGTATCGTTTCAAAAAAATGGTTTAATTCAAACCGGATTCAGTATCACAGCAGATAATGCCTCTTTACCCTTACTTAAAGATATTCAAAACCAATTTAAAAATATAGGTTCTATACAATATAAAACAACAACTTTTTCAGTTTATTTTTATTCGTAGCTTAAAGGATATTATCAATATTTTAATTCCTTTTGTGGATGCTAATCCATTGTTTTCTGAAAGAGCAAATCACTATAAAATATTTAAAGAAGTTAGTATAATTTTAAGTAAAGAAAAACCATTAACATTAGAAACAAAATTAAAAATAGTTGAATTAGCCTATAACGCCAATAAAAATGGAAAAAGACGTAGGTTAACTAAATCTGATTATATTAAATTGTTATATGATAACAATACTGGAACAGCTTTGTAACAAAAACCCCACTAATTTAAA